>JAVJHR010000082.1:10000-12500 GCA_032872475.1 Leptopilina myrica (nomen nudum)
TTTGGACATGTGAAAACTCCAAGTACAGTGGACAAGTGAAAACTCTAAATCAAGTAGACAAGTGAAAACTATTATTTAATGGACATTTGCAAACTATACAATCAACGCTGGACAAGTAATAATTCTTTAAGATATAAGTTGGGTTTAGACGGTTCGCAGAGCACTGACCTATGGATACTTGGAAATATTTCCTTTTACATACTTTGGACATGTGAAAACTCCAAGTACAGTGGACAAGTGAAAACTCTAAATCAAGTAGACAAGTGAAAACTATTATTTAATGGACATTTGCAAACTATGCAATTAATGCTGGACAAGTGATAATTCTTTAAGATATGAGTTGGGTTTAGACGGTTCGCAGTGCACTGACCTATGGATACTTGGAAATATTTCCTTTTACATGCTTTGGACTTGTGACAACTCCAAGTACAGTGGACAAGTGAAAACTCTAAATCAAGGAGACAAGTGAAAACTATTATTTAATGGACATTTGCAAACTATGCAATTAATGCTGGACAAGTGATAATTCTTTAAGATATGAGTTGGGTTTAGACGGTTCGCAGTGCACTGACCTATGGATACTTGGAAATATTTCCTTTTACATGCTTTGGACTTGTGACAACTCCAAGTACAGTGGACAAGTGAAAACTCTAAATCAAGTAGACAAGTGAAAACTATTATTTAATGGACATTTGCAAACTATGCAATTAATGCTGGACAAGTGATAATTCTTTAAGATATGAGTTGGGTTTAGACGGTTCGCAGTGCACTGACCTATGGATACTTGGAAATATTTCCTTTTACATGCTTTGGACTTGTGACAACTCCAAGTACAGTGGACAAGTGAAAACTCTAAATCAAGGAGACAAGTGAAAACTATTATTTAATGGACATTTGCAAACTATACAATCAACGCTGGACAAGTAATAATTCTTTAAGATATGAGTTGGGTTTAGACGGTTCGCAGTGCACTGACCTATGGATACTTGGAAATATTTCCTTTTACATACTTTGGACATGTGAAAACTCCAAGTACAGTGGACAAGTGAAAACTCTAAATCAAGGAGACAAGTGAAAACTATTATTTAATGGACATTTGCAAACTATACAATCAACGCTGGACAAGTAATAATTCTTTAAGATATGAGTTGGGTTTAGACGGTTCGCAGTGCACTGACCTATGGATACTTGGAAATATTTCCTTTTACATACTTTGGACATGTGAAAACTCCAAGTACAGTGGACAAGTGAAAACTCTAAATCAAGTAGACAAGTGAAAACTATTATTTAATGGACATTTGCAAACTATACAATCAACGCTGGACAAGTAATAATTCTTTAAGATATAAGTTGGGTTTAGACGGTTCGCAGAGCACTGACCTATGGATACTTGGAAATATTTCCTTTTACATACTTTGGACATGTGAAAACTCCAAATACAGTGGAGATATGAGTTGGGTTTAGACGATTTAGTGACAAGTAAGAAAAGTGATGACCAAGCATATAAACTTGAAGGAGGAAGTAATGTGCATTAAGAGACTAGTAAAATTGTAAAAAAAAAAAAAAAATTTTTTTTTTTGTTTAAGTATTTGGAGCCCATTTGGAGGTTGTGTACATCACTTGGAGACATTTACCATAAGCCTCTGTGCATTTGACCATGAATCGCGGTACACTTTTTTTGACGATTTGGATCCTTGTAAGCACAGCATTGTCACGGGTCGGCGTCTAAGACCAAATGGCCCTTATGTGACGAGCGCCTTGGGCGTTTTAGTATGAATTTTTTCATTTTTGAAAATAATTTTATACTTTAAACAACAGAGCATCGACTCACTCGATTCCGAGCGAGAATAAGTTAAAAATCAAATTTTTAACGACAAAATGTCTAAAGACATTAACAAGACGACTTTTTCAAAGTCTAACGATGGGTATATAAACTTATATATCTTGTATATATTTGAGAGTACGTTTTGAAATGTACAAAGAACGGATTTTGAGTCAAAATATATAAAATGAGGGCGACTCAATCTGTAAATTTTGAACGAATGCCCTTATATAATAAACACAAATATAAGGAGAGCAGTTATAAAAATATATATTAAATATATGTTGTATGTGAGTCTCATCGTTTAGAACAAAATGTTTCTTTCGATGTTTAAAAGACCCTCTTCATATTATATATTTTATACTCTCTCACTCATAATAATATAAAAAAAAATTTATATGAAAGCTTGAGTGTTCTGAGAGTGTATTATTTTATAATATTACTTGAAAGATATATTCAAAGCTCCCTGGTTGATCCTGCCAGTAGTCATATGCTTGTCTCAAAGATTAAGCCATGCATGTCTAAGTGCATGCCATATTAAGGTGAAACCGCGAATGGCTCATTAAATCAGTTATGGTTCCTTAGATCGTACCCACATTTACTTGGATAACTGTGGTAATTCTAGAGCTAATACATGCAAACCAGAGTTCCGACCAGAGATGGAAGGAACGCTTTTAT
>JAVJHR010000082.1:22500-25000 GCA_032872475.1 Leptopilina myrica (nomen nudum)
TCTTTAAGATATGAGTTGGGTTTAGACGGTTCGCAGTGCACTGACCTATGGATACTTGGAAATATTTCCTTTTACATGCTTTGGACTTGTGACAACTCCAAGTACAGTGGACAAGTGAAAACTCTAAATCAAGTAGACAAGTGAAAACTATTATTTAATGGACATTTGCAAACTATGCAATTAATGCTGGACAAGTGATAATTCTTTAAGATATGAGTTGGGTTTAGACGGTTCGCAGTGCACTGACCTATGGATACTTGGAAATATTTCCTTTTACATGCTTTGGACTTGTGACAACTCCAAGTACAGTGGACAAGTGAAAACTCTAAATCAAGGAGACAAGTGAAAACTATTATTTAATGGACATTTGCAAACTATACAATCAACGCTGGACAAGTAATAATTCTTTAAGATATGAGTTGGGTTTAGACGGTTCGCAGTGCACTGACCTATGGATACTTGGAAATATTTCCTTTTACATACTTTGGACATGTGAAAACTCCAAGTACAGTGGACAAGTGAAAACTCTAAATCAAGGAGACAAGTGAAAACTATTATTTAATGGACATTTGCAAACTATACAATCAACGCTGGACAAGTAATAATTCTTTAAGATATGAGTTGGGTTTAGACGGTTCGCAGTGCACTGACCTATGGATACTTGGAAATATTTCCTTTTACATACTTTGGACATGTGAAAACTCCAAGTACAGTGGACAAGTGAAAACTCTAAATCAAGTAGACAAGTGAAAACTATTATTTAATGGACATTTGCAAACTATACAATCAACGCTGGACAAGTAATAATTCTTTAAGATATAAGTTGGGTTTAGACGGTTCGCAGAGCACTGACCTATGGATACTTGGAAATATTTCCTTTTACATACTTTGGACATGTGAAAACTCCAAATACAGTGGAGATATGAGTTGGGTTTAGACGATTTAGTGACAAGTAAGAAAAGTGATGACCAAGCATATAAACTTGAAGGAGGAAGTAATGTGCATTAAGAGACTAGTAAAATTGTAAAAAAAAAAAAAAAATTTTTTTTTTTGTTTAAGTATTTGGAGCCCATTTGGAGGTTGTGTACATCACTTGGAGACATTTACCATAAGCCTCTGTGCATTTGACCATGAATCGCGGTACACTTTTTTTGACGATTTGGATCCTTGTAAGCACAGCATTGTCACGGGTCGGCGTCTAAGACCAAATGGCCCTTATGTGACGAGCGCCTTGGGCGTTTTAGTATGAATTTTTTCATTTTTGAAAATAATTTTATACTTTAAACAACAGAGCATCGACTCACTCGATTCCGAGCGAGAATAAGTTAAAAATCAAATTTTTAACGACAAAATGTCTAAAGACATTAACAAGACGACTTTTTCAAAGTCTAACGATGGGTATATAAACTTATATATCTTGTATATATTTGAGAGTACGTTTTGAAATGTACAAAGAACGGATTTTGAGTCAAAATATATAAAATGAGGGCGACTCAATCTGTAAATTTTGAACGAATGCCCTTATATAATAAACACAAATATAAGGAGAGCAGTTATAAAAATATATATTAAATATATGTTGTATGTGAGTCTCATCGTTTAGAACAAAATGTTTCTTTCGATGTTTAAAAGACCCTCTTCATATTATATATTTTATACTCTCTCACTCATAATAATATAAAAAAAAATTTATATGAAAGCTTGAGTGTTCTGAGAGTGTATTATTTTATAATATTACTTGAAAGATATATTCAAAGCTCCCTGGTTGATCCTGCCAGTAGTCATATGCTTGTCTCAAAGATTAAGCCATGCATGTCTAAGTGCATGCCATATTAAGGTGAAACCGCGAATGGCTCATTAAATCAGTTATGGTTCCTTAGATCGTACCCACATTTACTTGGATAACTGTGGTAATTCTAGAGCTAATACATGCAAACCAGAGTTCCGACCAGAGATGGAAGGAACGCTTTTATTAGATCAAAACCAATCGGTGGCGGGCTTTGCTCGTCCACCGTTTACTTTGGTGACTCTGAATAACTTTGTGCTGATCGCACGGTCTCGTACCGGCGACGCATCTTTCAAATGTCTGCCTTATCAACTGTCGATGGTAGGTTCTGCGCCTACCATGGTTGTAACGGGTAACGGGGAATCAGGGTTCGATTCCGGAGAGGGAGCCTGAGAAACGGCTACCACATCCAAGGAAGGCAGCAGGCGCGCAAATTACCCACTCCCGGCACGGGGAGGTAGTGACGAAAAATAACGATACGGGACTCATCCGAGGCCCCGTAATCGGAATGAGTACACTTTAAATCCTTTAACGAGGATCAATTGGAGGGCAAGTCTGGTGCCAGCAGCCGCGGTAATTCCAGCTCCAATAGCGTATATTAAAGTTGTTGCGGTTAAAAAGCTCGTAGTTGAATCTGTGTCGCACGCTGTCGGTTCGCCGCTCGCGGTGTTTAACTGACATGCTCGTGAGACGTCCTACCGGTGGGCTTAGCTC
>JAVJHR010000083.1:0-19882 GCA_032872475.1 Leptopilina myrica (nomen nudum)
TTTTATACAATATTTTAAAACAATAAAAACTTATTTTTAACTTAAAAATTTTTTTTGGGCGCCATTTTGAAGCCGACATTGTGAATTTTAAATTTTCAACCACGGATTTGGATTCAGCGACCTTGAAAACCCCTGGGTAGGCATTTTCAGACAAATTCGTTAACTTCAAAAATTTTTTGGGCGCCATTTGGAAGCCGCCATTTTGAATTTTGGACAACGGATTCGGATTCAGTGACCCTAAAAACCCCCGAGTAAGCATTTTTGGACAGATTCGTTAACTTTTAAATGTCTTTTTTTTCGATGGCCCTATATATTTTAGCTGTCCCTTGACATCCACAAATTAACTTTAAGAAATGTTTTTTTATGTAATTAAGTTCCAGTAAGAAAATAATTCCAGGTAAAAATGGTTTTTAAGTTCATTTGTGGATTACAGCAACTTTCCTTTTTAGAAAAGTTTGTTTTTGCATTCCTAGGGTGAATGCCTCAGTGAATGAACACTCACCAGTAAATGAACACTTGGCGAAAAAGATAAATAACTAAGGTTAAAAACTATTGTCTAATATAAAAATTGAAAATTAATCATTTAAATGATTCCTTTTATCAAGTTATGCAAAAATTATAAAAAGTTATATAACAGTTTTTTAAAAATAAAATAAATTTTTAAGAACTTGCTGTTTTTGTGATGTAGGGGAAGAATTTTAGTTACATGATAGAGAGTGCATCAAAAATTGAAACGTATATTTTAGATAAAATTATTTAATAAAACATCCAAAATATGGTATCAAAAAAATTTTGAACCTTCAAAGTTATATTTAAAAAATTTTTTACAACAAAATATTGATATAATTAAAAGTTTTAAGCTGTTCAATCACTAGTAAATTTTTATGTCAATGTTCCAGTGAATGAACACTCATTTCAACTAGACGACGCGCAGGCGCAAAATTGAAAACAACTGTCACAGTAAATTTAAGGTTAATATTTAAAAATAAAAAATAGACAAAGTTAGGAAAGTCACTAACTGTTCATTCACTGGTGCATTTACCCTACCCACCCTAAAACAGTAACGTCGCGTCACTTAACCGTAAGAGCATAGAATATACCAAAATAGCAATTGTAATAATTTTAATGAGTTTTGAATGAAAAGCCGCTCTCATGGGAAATACTTTTTTTAGATATCTTGAAATCGCTTTGATTGCGAGCAACTCAGTAAAAAAAGTAGAATTGGCGGTGACTTTCCGCCAATACGTTTTCGAGATAAAAACCGTATTGGGAGCCTTCTGCATTTCTCACAGTCAATCTTGTCCTCTTTAATCTCATGATTTAAAGTTTGTTTATCTGACTTGTCATTATCATGGAATAAAATCATTGTTTTAAAGTATTAAAATGCATATTACAAACGCGAAATATGTAATGTTAAAAAATAAAAAATTTTTCACTGCCTTTTGTCGGTACTCTCTAAATCTGAATCAGCGAAATTTCACTGATTCTCAGCGATAAGTATGCCACTAGTTTCAATCAGCGTATATGCGCCAATTAATCAGTGAAATTTCACTGATTATTCAGTGAAATTTCACTAATTCACAGTGCATATACGCTAATTAAGATAGTGGCATGCTTATCGCTGATTCAGATTTAGAGAGTAAAGGTGCATTACTTACCATGTTCAAGCCTATGGTTACATATTTCCATCTGTCACATTTAACTTTTTAGCAATATTATATATTTCTTGTTCGTAATAGGTATTTTTAAAAACACTTCAAAAAAATTATTCTCGTCGATGGGAATGACAAATCAGGTAAATCAGGTAAACAAACTTTAAATCAAGAGAATAAAGAAGACAGGATTGGTGGTGAGAAATGCAGGATTGGCACAATGCCCCCAATACGGTTCTTACTCAAAAACGTATCGTCAGAAACTCACCGTTAATTATATTCACTCACCACCAATTCTGCTTTTTTACTGCAAACGACTTTCTTTATCAGGACGGCAGAATATTGTAAGCAACATAATTATGATGTTGCTTATATCAAATATTTTATTTTCATAAAAGAAACTTTTTGTTCTACTTTTCGATTTGTTGATAATGCAGTAAGATGAATTGCAATATTAATTTTTGGACATAAAACTATAAAATAATTTATACATTTTTTAATATTATTAATATTATTTATGATTTTTACTATACCTTGCCAGTAGGAGGCCGATTAACTTTTTTCAATTTTTTTGAGAGTAGAATGTTTCTCTGTTCGGATGGAGAGGAATTAGGAGAGCTGTCCCAAGAAGAATGCTGTAAGATTTATATTTATTTTAGATAAACAAATTAAAAGAATATAAAATAAGACTTAAACCTCTACAAATGTTACTGAAGATTGTTGTACACTTTTCCCAAAATTCGATTTCCCAGAGGATATTTTTCCTAAAATCAAGTTTATCTAACAATAGTGGTTTCCAAAGGACATTTTCCCCAAAAAATATTTTTTCTCAAAGTCACACTTCCCAAATTACATATTTGCGTAAGAATTTTTCTACAGGGTGAATGTCATTACGAAAAAAAGAGATGAATGAGTTCAATAATGAACAAATGAATTTGTTGTTTTAATTACACGGATTTAACTTGATTCACAAGTATCATTACACAGAAAAAAGTACGTGAAATTTTCATTGATTCGTTGCTTGACTTTTGGATACGACACAACATACGAGAAACAGTCTAGTACTTTTGCATGAGAGTTTCAAAAGCAGTCAATGAAAATTTCTAGTACCTTGCTTGAGAATTTCATTGACTTTCAAAAAAATTGTATATTTCTGTAAAATAAAAATAGTATATTGTGCATCAAGTACAGAAAGAAGCGGTTTTCCGACGAGTGTAAAGTTTGCTGCTCCGAGCGAAGGGAGGGCAGCAATTTGCACGAAGTCGGAAAATCTTCTTTCGTACGTGTTGCACACAGTACTTTTTGCAACACCTGTTTACCGAAAAAAGTTATTTTTATACATTTCTAATCAATAAATATAGTTTTATGTTGATTATAGTGTATATTATACTGTTTACAAAAAAGTGTTCACGAAAGAATACTTTCCTGCACACTTTATCAAAAGTGTGCGGGAAAGTACACTTTCCTGTACACTTTTAAATGTGCAGAAATTGACCACTTTCTGCTGCATTTATGTCAAAGGTAAGTAGCTCTTTTCCAGCAGGGGTTGCACAAATATAATTTCCACTTGTTCACACAGTTTAATTTTTTTCGGTGTAGAATGATGTAATTTTTAGAGGTAAAATAATAATTTAAAACTTTAAAAGGGTCTTTACATTTTAAAAAAAATAATAATTACGGTCTCTAACTTCACTTGATTATTTTCGAAAAATTAAAATTAAAATTTTTTAAAAGAATTAAATTATTTTTTCAAAAATTTTAAAAATTATTTCTAAAATTTTCAGTTATAATTGTTTAGAAAAATTCAGTTATCTTGAAACAAGAGAATTGAAAAATTCAATTTTATAAAAAATTTTAAGTGTTTATCGTTTTTTTAAATTTACTAATAAAAAATTTAATTATTAATCTTCGCAATAAGAAACATGAATATATTAGGATGTGACTCTTTATAATATCTAATTATTAATTGATTATTAAATTAAAATACTTTGAAAATGTTATTTGTTAAAAAGTTTATAATGAAATTCTGGGACGCATGATTATTCCCCAAATGTCATTTTTCCGAAATGTCATTTTACCGAACTGCACTTTTGCGAATAGTCATTTTTGCGAAAAGCCATTTTTGCGAAATGTCATTTTTACGAATAGTAATTTTTACGAAAAGTCATTTTTACGAATTTTCATTTTTGCGAATTGTTTTTTTTTCGAATCGCCATTTTTACGAATTGTCACTATTGCGAATCGCCATTTTTACGAATCGACATTTTTACGAATTGTCACTTTTGCGAATCAACATTTTTACGAAGTGTCATTTTTGCGAAAAGTAATTTTTACGAATTGTCTTTTTTACGAATTGTCGTTTTTGCGAATTGTCACTTTTGCGAATCACCATTTTTACGAATTGTCACTTTTGCGAATCGCCATTTTTACGAATTGTCACTTTTCCGAAAAGTCATTTTTGCGAATTGTCATTTTTGCGAAAAATACAATAGTAAACTTGTAGGTATATATAGATTCACTATTGTATTTTTCGCAAAAATGACAATTCGCAAAAATGACTTTTCGGAAAAGTGACAATTCGTAAAAATGGCGATTCGCAAAAGTGACAATTCGTAAAAATGGTGATTCGCAAAAGTGACAATTCGCAAAAACGACAATTCGCAAAAAAGACAATTCGTAAAAATTACTTTTCGCAAAAATGGCTATTCGCAAAAATGACACTTCGTAAAAATGTCGATTCGCAAAAGTGACAATTCGTAAAAATGTCGATTCGTAAAAATGTCGATTTGCAATAGTGACAATTCGTAAAAATGGCGATTCGCAAAAATGAGAATTCGTAAAAATGACTTTTCGCAAAAATGGCTTTTCGCAAAAATTACTATTCGTAAAAATGACATTTCGCAAAAATGACTATTCGCAAAAGTGCAGTTCGGTAAAATGACATTCCGGAAAAATGACATTTGGGGAATAATCATGCGTCCCTGAAATTCTTTAACAAATTCAATTCCATATTTTCCATCTAATTTCACAATATTTATATTAACTCCATAACTTTTTAAACTTCTTTACATAAAACGTTTGAATCGGTGACTGATTTTTTACTATAAAATTAATTATTTTTAACTAATTCAAAGTTGGAGAAGAGTATAAATACCTATAAAAAATGAAATGGAAAGTAATTTTTTAAAAACAAATTAAAATAATAAAACTATACGTAATTAGACTGTTTCAGCTAGTTAGAAATACAATATAATAAAATATAGGGGAGAGTGGGGTAAAACGGACCGGTGGGCAAATCGCACCCCCCTCAATATTTCCGAAATGGCGAAATTGTCAAAAGTGCTATTTAGAAATTTAAAACAACCTAGTGTAGTATACCTTATTTTTTCAATTTGACATTTTTTACTTTTGTTTGTGCAACGCTGGGAGCAAAAGTTTTTTTTTAGTTTTTTTCTACACTTTTCCGAATTTTTTCTTAAGGAAATTCTGAGGAAGTCGTGTAATCTTTCCAAATATTAGGTTTTGGGTTTTGAAGGTACACACATCAGGAATATTTACCACCTAAAACTTTGATGAATTTGCAAAGCGTTTCTTTTTGACAAACATTTATTCTCAAAATGAGCCTGTGGGGCAAACCGGCCATAGGATATTTCCATTAAATTAAAGTTCCATAAAAATGATTTTTAAATAAAATGTTTCTTTTATTCAAATATTTACTTACAATGAACAGTAATTGTCTTCCAACGAGAATTGGATCCTTTAATATTGTTTCTCTGATAATGACAAACATTTTTATTTTTTTATTACAAAAATATTTATTTAATTAAAATTCAATCCGCAATTATTATTTTCATTACTACAACCATTGTTTACATGATTCTTTATGTTTTTTATTATTGTAGATAATGTAAATGCAATATTATAAATAAAAAACCAAACGGTCCGGTTTGCAAAATTTTTTAAAGTTAACACAGCAACTTCCCAATGGGAAAAAAACCATTGGCGCATTAATGGTCCAATAATGGGAGCCATCATTCCATTATTGTCCCATTATTGGCACCCAATAGTGGACCACTAATGGTAAAATCGTGGGATGTCCACGCCGATGCCAATAATTGGCAACCACTATTGGCACATTATTGGCTGCCATTAAAAAACCAATAATAAAAAAAAATTTTTTACTAAATTTTATTAAATAATAATTTTATTTATTTATTATTTCATTTATTATTATTATTATTATTTATTATTATTAAAAATATTAATTTTTTTAATTAATTATTTTATAGAAATGGTTATTATTTTCTATCACATCGAAATGTGAATAACCCTTTCGTTCAGAGTCTAAAAATTATTTACCTCACATCCATAAGTGCAAAAATAGGAGAGGACGGGCAGAATAAAATTCTACAAATATTTGTGAGAATGCTGCCTCCTTATATACTTTTCAAGTTTCATGTTAGTTGCGAGAGAGTTTGAAACAACACCTCCTACGGAGCGTTGGGCGAACTATGTACTTACCCGCGCTGCAGAAATTATCATGAGGTAAGTATGTAGTTCGCTCAACGCTCCGTAGGAGGTGTTGTTTCAAACTCTCTCGCAACTAACATGAAACTTGAAAAGTATATAAGGAGGCAGCATTCTCACACATATTTGTAGAATTTTATTCTGCCCGTCCTCTCCTATTTTTGCACTTATGGATGTGAGGTAAATAATTTTTAGACTCTGAACGAAAGGGTTATTCACATTTCGATGTGATAGAAAATAATAACCATTTCTATAAAATAATTAATTAAAAAAATTAATATTTTTAATAATAATAAATAATAATAATAATAATAATAATAAATGAAATAATAAATAAATTAAATTATTATTTAATAACATTTAGTAAAAATTTTTTTTTTATTATTGGTTTTTTAATGGCAGCCAATAATGTGCCAATAGTGGTTGCCAATTATTGGCATCGGCGTGGACATCCCACGATTTTACCATTAGTGGTCCACTATTGGGTGCCAATAATATACCTAGAAAAAACCAATGGCTCCCAATATTTGACCATTAATGCACCAATGGTAGACTAATGGCTATTTCCCATTGGGTTAACAATAAAAGATAAAGTATAGGTGTCTCTGGGAAAAAGTTGCGCAATTAAATGATCTTTCAAACAAACCATCGAAAAATGAAATCGGTTGATTCGTTTTGTCACAAGAGTCAAAAAACCGTTAGGGGGTCCGGTTTGCCCCACTCTCCCCTAATAATTGACTGCCAATATACTGTATTAATTTAGCTTACCTTATCAACCTCATTATCAATGTCAGATGAACTATTTGACGGTTCGTCCTGAAAAGTATCTTATTATTATTTTTATTGGTTAAAATAACAGCGATTGAAGTTTGTTTTGTTATCAAATAAAAATGTAAGTAATATTTATAGCAACAAATTGAATTTTATATCATAAAAAATCTGCAACTGTTATGTAACTTTAATGAAAATACATAAAATTATTGACAAATCATCATTTGAAAATAGATTTAACTTTTATTTTTATTAATATTACCAAATCTTTCTAGATTTAATAAAACGCAGTGTCTATTTCGCCCGTTTACGAGCGAAATAAGAGGAATGAATTATTTTGCCCGTCATGAAAACTGAGTAAGTGGGGAAACGGGCGAAATAAGAAGAATGAATTATTTCGCCCGTTTTTGATTTCTAAATAAATATATGACGTATACAAGGATTGGTACTGTCGTAAAGATATAGAAGAGGAACCAGACCATAATAAGCTATTAAAAAAGACTGAAAACAATGAAGGATCCATAAGATTCGATAGCCACCTTAAAAAAAGTGTTTTGGTAAAACAGCTACAGTTTCGACAAATGTTAATATTTTTTTCAGTTTTAAAGTTGCTAAAATTCCATGACAACATGTACTATCAGGTACAATGTACATTATTTTATTAAAGTTTTAATGGGAACTCTGAAAATAATTATGAAAGTCACTCTTTTTTTTGGGGTCGAAAAGGTATGTAACCCCTTAGAGAATCTTTAAGGTCCGTTATATTTTATATATAAGACAAATAAAACGAAAACATTCGGACAAATTTTTATGTTGACGATTCTCCTGAAAGGGACCACTTCATGTGTCTCCAACGTGAAACTCAATATTTGCATTAACTTTTTCTTGGTATTTTGTTGAGTATAAATTTCAAAAAAAAATGTATCCATAATCTACGAAACATTATTGATTTTTACATAATCTTTAATGTTAAAATTTAAAATTGTTCTTAGTAAGAAAAATTATTTAATTTTGTCTTTTGGTTTTGGTTAAATATGATACATATTTTTAATTATTTTTTAACATAATTAAAAATTTTGTAATATAGTCTTAATATATATCATATTGAAGCTTAGAATCTACCATTTATTTTTCACTTATATTTAGTTTAAATGAAACAAAAGAAATTTTTTAAATAATTATTTAAAAATTATTTAAAATTATTTTTAAAAAAAATCGTTTTTCAGTTAATAACATAATATTTTGAAACTGTTTTTTTAATTATTAGATTATGTTTCAATATTTTTTAATTTAATAAAACGTGGATTTTTTATTTGACAAACTATTCATCTCCGAAGCCTTTTTCATATTTGGTAAGCGTTATTGTTTTGTTTTTAATAATTATTTTCAAATACCTACCCCTTGAGATATAAAAAATTTTCCGTTTCATTTAAAATATAATATTTTTAATTGTTTAAAATATAATATATTAAGTAGAAAATTAGATAAATAACAATATTATAATTAAAAATAAAAATTTTTTACAGAAAATATCAATTTTGAACTTAAAATGATAAATTAAAAATTAATTACAAACTTTTTTTCCGTTCAATATAAAAAAATATATATTAGTTATTTTTGAAAAGATAAAACAGTTATAAATGAATTATTAAATGCAGAATTTATTAAATTATAAATGAATTATGACAAAAGTTTAATAAATTAAAGAAATTAAATTTAAAAGGAATTTTTTTACAAAAACTCAGATCAACGAAAACAAATCTAACCTATATTCACAATCCTTGTATATACGTCTACACAAGCAAGTGACAAGTTAACCTCTTTTCTCATAAAAATTATTTAGAAAGTCAAAAACGGGCGAAATAATTCATTCTTCTTACTTCGCCCGTTTCCCCACATACTCAGTTTAATAATGTTGATAGTAAACATATAATATTGAACATTTTCAAAAAAATAATTGAACTCTTGTCTATACTCATAAATAGAGCTAAATCTTTTGTAAATTATGCTAAGAATTAAAAAATTAATTACAATTTTCTTATATATAAAATAAAAATATTGACTTGTATAATGAATATGAAAAAGATACGTTAATACATACCATTTCGAAAATTATGGCAAGTCACTTTCACACAAATAGACCCGGTAACATGAATTACACAAAAAATCCACCTAACAACACTTTCGTCTTATTAATTTCTTGATACTACCAGACACTCGCAGTGTTATGTGTAGCAGAAGTATGTGACTTTAGAAGAGGTTTTTTTCATTTCTAGAAATGTATACTGCAAAGTCGCTCAGCGTCCAAATTTTAAGCGCGTGTCGAAATACGTGAGAATTTGAATGTGTTGTCTACCACCCCCTGTAAACGTATCTACTTTTCTATTGGCTATTCCATTTGTAGTTGTAATGAACAGCGTAGGCATCGCTGAGCACGAGTGTACGCGCATGCGTCGCACACACTGTCATGTTCACACCGTCACATTTTAATTATATTATTATTTCCAATAAACCACATGGTCGAATGTATGCCGGCGTTTTAACCTGTGTAGTGCCGAATTATTTGTTCTTTTTGAAAAAAGTGAATCAAAATGACAGAATACACGCACGCGTTAGTGCAATATTATTCTGATAAAATGACAGATTTGATCGAGATTTGGCAATTCGATAATTGCAATGTTGCGGTCGGGAGAAAAGGTCAAGTGAAGTGGTTCAACAGTCAAACAAACAAAACAGAATTCCACTTGGCATATATTCATTTCCTGGGAAGTAAGTATTTCACTACTTAAAGTAAAATTACAATTATAAAACATAATATTTTTCCTTTCATTAAATATAAATGTGTATGGATTTTTCAAAATAGTATTTGGAGATTAAAAATATAACAAATTAAATTTCACTTCTTTCATTTAATTTTTATATTATATTTCTTGAGTAAATATTATCAATATGGAAAAGATTTCTCTTGTTTATAAATGTAAGTGACAATAAGTTTTGGTTTTGAAAATATATACCTATACGACGAAGGTCGTTGAAATAAAAGCTTTTACTTATGAAAGTTGTTACTGAAATGGATAACGTATATATTATCTGAAATTCTTAAAGTTGTTTTAAACCATCGAGTATTGAAAGTGAAACTAAAAATATAAACATAATAACGAATTCTTTTTGATCACAATTTCTATAACGCATTAATGAAAAATAAGTAATTTAATTTTTTCTTGTAAACAATTTCATTTTAGTCTTTGCAGGATTAACAATATTTTCTGAAATGATTAAGAAATAATATTTACCCACATTTTTTATTATATTTTACAGCAGTTGAAGTGTTTAACTAAAGTAAAATATTTTATCTTGGTCTCTTGTTAATTATTTTCATAAATAAAAAAAAATTCTGTAATTCGTGACTAATTTGCATATTCGATATGCATTTTATTTGATTGTAATATTTTTAAATTGCTACATAAAAAATCAATATTTTAAGTATGCATCACAAAAAACATTAATATTCTCCACACATTTTTAAAAATAAAATAGTAATCAAATGAAACGCTATTAGGAAATAAAATTATTAAATAATTATCATACAGATTTTTTATCTCTCCTTGATTGAAGATTAAGAATATGTTTAACTTTTCTCATGAACAAAAAGTTTTGAACCTTCAATTGAACGAAATAATTTTTATTATAAATATTTTCATAGATTACTGATTACAACAGAAATCAAAAACTCAAATTTTACATTTAGAAATTTTTTAAATAAGTAATTAAAAAGTGACGCAAAATTATAGTAATAAAAATTTAATTTGAAAAAGAAATAAGTAATTTTTGTTTATTAGAACATTCAAAACTTGAGGGTCAACTTTCCTCAACATTATTATTTTTGATCAAATATTTGATTTCAATTAATAGAACTTAAAAATTATTTTAAATACATAAAACGCAGGCCTCGGATATTATGTCTTTTTCGTCTATTTTCAAACATGACTTTTTCGACTTATTTTCAAAAATTGCTACTTTTTTTAAAATATTGCAATAAGATACATCAGGGACCTCGTTTACGTTAAAAAATTTTAATAAAAATTCTTTAAAAAAATACTTAGATTTCTTAAAATTATACAGAAATTCTTTTAATAACTTTAATTATTTTAAGAACTGTATATTACAATATTAAAAAAAAATTAATTCATTAAATAACTGTTTTAAATTTTCAAAAAAATTTTACGATATTTAAATAATAATAAATATTGATTTACAGCGAGTGAAGATGATATTGAAAGACAAGTACAAGAATTTGAAAACACGGGAAAGAGGCTGATGTTGCCAACTTCAAGAACTGTTTTATCTTTAGACAGAAACCCTAGCGATGCTGATTTACATTTAACAGAGAAGGTAAAAATAAAACTATAATTACGATTTTCATTATGACTCTCACAACATCTTTTCAAAGTACTTAGCTACACAGGGTTGCCCATATGTACATCGGAACCTAAACTGAATTACTCCAATTTAAGTATTAGTTTATCGCAATAAAAATCATCTTTAATAAAAGAGTAAAATTCTCCAAGTAAAGTTTTTGCCAAATTTTCAAACAATTAGTGAAATAAATGTTTGTCAAGTAAAATTCATAACTTAAAGTTTAATTCATTGATTGATTATATTAAGGTAATTCGCTTACCCTTATACTTGAATAAATCAATTTTATTAAAATATTTCTGAAATTTTTAGTAAATATTCCTTTATGAGATCTTTTTGTCTCGTGGAAATTTTAGAGCTCTTTACCGTACCACAATTAATATATTACGATTAAAATTTTGACGTTTTAACAAAATTACATGTAAAATTGAAAATTTGAATTCAAATATCTCAATTACGATTATGAGAGTGAGCAAAATACCTTAACATGATAAATTTATTTATCAATTTATTTATTTACATTTATGGAACCTAAATGTTTGAAATTATATTTCGAATTGTACACTGTAAAAAGAAAGTTCTAAATTACAGCTGATTTTGGAATAAAAATAGAACCAAATTAAGATTTAGTACCAACATTAGTACTAAATTCATAGTTTTTAACTTGTATTATTTCGCTAAATTTATTAATCTCCATATTAAAAGCTTCACAACTTACGCACTTTGGAACAAATAATATAAGTATATGTCATTTTAAAGGTAAAAGTTTACACTTTAAGAATCTTGAAAATGAATTAAAAATTTTAATAAGGTAAAAACCCGAAAGTTCAAAAAATCCAAGTATTTACATGATATTTACAACCCCCCCCCCCTAAAAAGCATGTCAAAGAAATCAATTAAAATTTTAATATTATACACTATAAGAATTACATATTTATTATATTATATTCAATATTATTATTATATAATATTATTATATTCAAAAAATTGGAAACAATCTAATTAACAGAAAAATAATTTTAAAAATTAAATATTTTTTTAACAAAATTTTCTTGAAAAATCTGCACTGCATGATATGGTATATATTTTTTAGAACAGTTTTTAGTACAGAAAAATTATACGTTAATGCCTATAAATAATTCTTATAGTATAGCAAATGACTTTTAAAATAAGTCCAAGACCATTAAAAAGCATTCATTATTTTAGAAGTTATTCAAAAAATATCTAAATAAATTATTGGGCAAACGACTTTTGAAATATCTTGTTCTTTTCAAAATTTTATCATTTTTCAAAAAATGAACAGAAAAAAAATTTTAGTTTCAAAAAATTTTATGTTTTAAAACGTTTTTTATTCATCTAAAAATGGGTGGTCTCTCAATTTTGACCGGTCGTGTATATTATTTTTGTCTTCTCTGAACTATACATTATCTTCACACCAAGAGTTCTCCAGTAATCGTTGATGCTTAATTATAGTGGTGCGTTTTCTTTCTCCTTAAAGCCTAAATTGTCATTTTCCACGCAACTTTCATCAATTCAGTAATTATCCAACCACAATTATCCCCCCTCCACCTCGTCATAAAACATGACTATTTTCTTACCCCCCCCCAAACAATATCACATGCTTTATGGATGGCCCCTTGTTTACATTTCACAACTTGAACATGCCCTTAAGGCGGTGTCAGAGTCGATGCGATTTTCCCATTGACGCTCAATGCAAAAATCCAATCGACTTTGACACCGCCTTAAGAAAAACTGCAACTTTCTAGGTGCATTCTGTAAAATGTTAGTAAATAGCAAAAAATTAGTTTAAATAATTTTTAATAATACTTATGATTCGTTTCAGTAAATATTATCTTTAATTTATTGATTTAATAGTAAGTAATCGTTTTTGGAACATAAAAATAAAAAAATTGGACAAGTGCGAGTTGAACTCGCACTGCAATGGCGGGTTCCATACACAAATATTAAAACAATATTTGCAACATTCATAGGTAAATGGTAGAATTGAAATACACAATTAAAATAATATATTAAAATCATTTGATAAAAAAAATTAAAGTATTGTATATTTAATATTGTAAACAATAATAAGTCAAAATTTTGTAAAAATTTTGTTCCTCTACTTATTATTATTTACAATATTAAAAATATAATACTTAAATTAAAAAAAAAAATTTTATCAAATGATTTTAATATATTTTTTAATTGTAAATTTTAATTCTACTATTTACCGATGAATGTTGCAAGTATTGTTTTAATATTTGTGTACGAATCCCGCCTTTGTAGTGCGAGTTCAACTCGCACTTGTCCAATTTTTTTATGTTAGGGGAGATTCGGGTAGCCCCGGACACTTAAGCTTTTTGATAAATAATTTGTATTTATACTTTTGGAATGTTAATTACATTTTTTTATATTATACAGAATGCTTCTTTTAACCTATAGCATAAATTCATTTGTAAAATAATCAAACCTTTTAGGAAAAAAATAAGAAAAAATATGAGTATTAAAATTCTAACCTTCAACAATTTGTCGGGTAGCCCCGGACATGCGCGAAAATATTTTATATTTTAATTATTAAACTTGATAAACTAACATCAAATTATATTTACAACAATAAAAATAGACCATGTAATAGAAATAAATTGAAAAATCTATTTAATATTCGCAGAATGTCAACATAAAATAGATTTTATAAGACGTTCAATGTGACGTACATACATTTTCTAAAGTGTCCGGATACTTTCAGATTTTTTAGAAAATTTAATTTTTTTAATAAAAGAAAATGAAAAACTTTGTCAATATTTCAAAAATAAAAGTGAAACTGTATTGTAAATCATTTGTAATTTATTTCAATAGTAATAACACATTATTCTATTAGAAATTAAAAGTGTCCGGGGCTACCCACTGTCCGGCGTTACCCGAATCTCCCCTAGATGATGGAAACAATAATTTAATATCAACAAATATTTCAAGTATTAAATTTTATTTATTTATCTTTATTTTCAAAAAATATATTTGCTAATTTTAAAATTTTTTAAATATATTTTTTGTGATCAGACTGTAAAAATATACTAATAAACCCATTTTCAGTTAATTAGATCAAATAATGTGTCCACTAGATAAAAACAATTTTTTCAAAATTTTTTTAGTTTTTCCTTGATAACGTTATGGCCATTATTACATAGCAAGTTCTCTACATTTTTCCTGTAACATTCGCGTTAAAATACACCAGTATGCCAAATTTCAGCTCTCCATGTTGAATAGTTTAGAAATTAGGGGGGGGGGCAATTGTCACTTTTTGTGCATTTTTGGCCAAAAATCTTGTTATTTCCTTGACAACGCTATGGCCATCACCTCCAATCACATTCTTTATATTTTTCCTGTAATCTACGTGTGAAAATACGTATCTGTACCAAATTTGAGCTCTCTAGGTTAAATAGTTTATCCGCAAGGGGGGGGGGGGGGCGATTTGGCTACGGGCACAAGAGGTCCGTCGGTACACCGAAGGTGTACGGAACCCTAAGAATAATTTGGCAACCCCTAGTGCCCAGCCGGTAGTCCGCGTATACAAAAATCTTTGGTAGTGCGAAAGTTAATAATAATTAATGTTAATATCATATTACAAAAATAAGTAATTAAATTAATATAAAAAGTAATAAAGAACAAAATTTAATTTAATGATTTACAACCCGTTATTCTTAAACAATAGGTTACGTTAAACCACATTAACATAAACAAGTTGTGAATTAAGATGTTCATTACATGAACATTTTGCTTCCTCTTTACGATAAGAAAAAAATTTGCTTTAAAGTGAAATTTTTCATTTTATTTAATTCTATTAATGCTAATAAAATATATTCTTTTTATACATCAATCGATTCGTCTTGATGAAATGAAGATTTTTAGTTTGTTTTTAAATCAAGAGTAACATTTTATTTTAAGTCAACATGATTTTTAAGAAGGAAATAAATGTCTAATAAAATTGCGAATTTTTGGTTTTAATTATGTTTAATTCTATAAATTCAAATACAAGATATACTTTAGATATACCTATCGATCCGTTTCAATGCAACGGATAAGATTATTGAAAAAAATGAGTAAAATTTTATTGTACTGGAATATAATTTTTATGAAAGAACTACATTTTTGATAAAAAAGGTAATTTTTCTGATTTAATTGTCATTAACTCTATAAACTTATATATAGTTTATACTTTATCTATACCAATCGATTTATCTTGATGCAAAGAATAAGATTTTATTATATATTAACTTAAATATTCAATTAAAAAAAAATTTTTTTTGAAAAAAGTAAAAAAAATTTTTTATAGATTTTTTAATGTCTATTAATCCATTTCGAGGTATTTTTATGATTAATATGCCTAGAAATTTTCAGACGAATTCGTTGAAACCTCTTCGAGTTATCGTGTTCACAAAAAACGGGATCCACACACACCCTCACACATACATACATCCGGACAATTGTTCAGGGTCTTAAATAACATAGTCCTATATAGAAGAAAATTTATTTGAAGGATTTTTAAAAATTTTATAAATTAAACGACTACAAAGCTTCCTCACGAGGAAGCAAAATTATTTATTTTGTCATTTTTTACTGCTACATGTATTTATTAAAACTTAATTTAGAAGAGTAATGTTATAAAGATGCTACATCCATAAAGTACCACGGTAGTGACCTTTTTAGTTTGTTTTTAGTATTACTTATAACCATTTTATTTTCAAAATGTTGCTAACTATGTCTATCTAAGGAAAGAATAACTTTGATATAAAAAAATTCTTACTTCTGAAAACAGAATACCACAGTAGTGACACCATAATTTGTGACAACAACAATTTTTCACTTTAATAAAGGATATTACTTTAATATGTATTTAAAACCTTTATTATTTTATTTACATTTATTTGTTATGTTCTTTTGATGCAAAATTAGTTGTTGTTTCCATATTATTTTTAAAAAAGTGAATATGCAAAGACAAGACGATCGTAATTGTAAAAATCTAAAAAATTTAGGGACAAAGTTTGAAGACGTTTTGTGAACAAAGAATAAACAATATAATATAGAATAATACGTATAAACGCAGTGAGTTTAATAATATTCAAGATTATACTAGCATATTTCTACCTTTTGAATAATTGTTTTCTAAAAACAGATGGAATAATTTTGACTAAGACGATTCTGCTTAGAATTGCAGATTTTATTACTTTGTTACTCTTAACTTGTCAAATTAAAATTAAATATGTTATTTTTTTATTCTCAAGTTATGAAATAAAGATTTTTAATAATGTTATTCCTAGTAAATAGAATAAAATGATTAAACATTAGTTGAAAAATTAATACAGGATATTTATCTTTTATTTACCACACTTTAAAGTGATTTTTAAGAAGGTGTCCATCTTGGGGCCACTTTTTTTGTCAAAAATTTTAACAATAAAAAAAAAATGCTATAAAAAATGTTTAAGCTCAAAATAAAATTTCATCTCAGTGGCCGTAAGTTACCTAATAAATTGTACTTTCATGTAGTATAAAACATTTTAACATATCTTATTCGGTTTGGATTTTAGAGCCATCAATCGAAGAGGTGTCCATCTTAGGGCCCTCTCCCCTATTATATTTTCATTATTTTATGTTTATATCGAAATTTAATAAAAATTTTGTGAATTCCTATTTCTAGTATTTTTTCTTTCAATTTTTTCGACAATAACATATATTCACTTAATTTTCTTGCTTAAAAAACTAATTTTACTTCATTTTTAATATGCTACTTTTTTCAATTTAGAGGACACTTTTTTCTTCCAAAATGCTACTTTTTCACAGTTTTTTTGACCTGCTACTAGACTTTGAAGCCTGTGTACTAAATTATAATTTCATATTATCAGTACCTTTCTCAAAACTCTTCTTCTTTCTTTTAAAACAATTTTTGTGTTTCTATTTATTTTAGTTTTTTTGTAATTGAATTTTTAAGCAGCAAATGTCAATAATTTTTGACGCAAAGTGAGGAAACTTCTCACCGTGCGACTGACCGCGTATACTCGATTTTATTTGTCATTAATTTTTTATTTTAATAATTAACAGAAAATGAAAGTTAATTTTACTTGCAATTGGTTGTTTGGAAATTATAATGAACATTCCAAAACAAATTTGGCATTTTATAACAATTTTCGATTAATTTACGATGGGTGAGAAGTTTCCTCACCTGCGACGGATCGCGTTACAAAAAAAGATGCGACGGATGGAGGGTTAATATTACATGTTGTATCACCACTAAGAAGACGTGTTAATATTATACGAAAATTACTGTAATTTTGCAGTAAAATATTGCAATATTACGTTTAAATTTTTAAAAACAACGCAAAAACTCGATATTTGTGAATTATTTAATTTTTTAAGTTTCAAAAATGTCACTGCTATCATTTAATAATTTCATTTTTTGTTGATTCCAGAAAGCAAAAATGGCATTGGTAAAAACTAATGTTAGAGAGGAAGTCCTGAACGATTATAAAAATACACTGTTAAAAGACAGAAAGAAGCTCAGTTTTGATGATGAAATAGAAAAAGAAATTGAATCCGAAGATAATGAAAAATTGACTGATGAAGAAGTTAATATAGACAAATCGAAAGAATTAGAACAAATTGGACAAAATCCTCATATACAGAACTTGAATAACGACAAAACTAATTTGGACAGTCATCATAAATCTGATGAAAACAAAACAATAAGAAGTAATCGTCCAGAAATAATATCGAATGTTTTAATTTCTTGTAGAAAAAATGCTGTTCCTGCGTCGAGTGTACACGAAAATCGTGAAGAATCTGTAATTAGTCGAGAAAAGGATCCAATAATCAGCGAAGACAGAGATGAAGAGCATGAAATGAGTCAAGATGAAAATCGAAGAGATAATATAGTTCAGAGGATAAAATTGAAAAAATATGATGTTTATAATAATCAGGTAATGATAATCAGGATATTTTTATAAACAATCAGAGCACTTTGTGTAAGATTTTCAAATACTTGAAGAAAAATATTTTTCCGAAGTCATTTAAAATTTTTAATCTTGGTAAATTTGCAATTTCTTCATAAAAATTATTTGCAGAGGATTTTTATGTTTCTTAGTGTCTTGAGAGCAAATAATATTTTTTATTTATTATTCGGTAGTTGGAAAATTAGTTTTATTTATTTAATATTTAAAAGAATTTCATCATTGGAAATTTATTATTTTTTAAATAACTTTAAAAGTAATGCTGTTTTTAAATTTATTTTTTTATTATTTAATATTGCAATGTTACATCAGTCAAATTGGACCAAAATTGTTATTTCTCTGCATAAAGTAATATCGAATTCATTATCTACATCAGATTTTTATACTTTGTAATTTGTAATTGCTCCATTTTTTGTGTTTCTGAAGTTTAATGTCATATAATTTTTAAATATAAATTTTTAAAATTCTATACATTTAATCAGAATCATCACATGTCTGTGATTTCAGTAGAGTTTTAAGTTAAATTTAGAAAATTTAGCCTGTTTATGCAAATTAAATTTTAAATACGTTTTCGTAAAAGCGTAGGAGATTTTTTTCACATTTTTAATAACTCATATTTGCATTTCAATAGAAATTCCAATTTTTTGTCATTGAGAAATAATTGTTAAATTTCAGATTATATTATCTGAATTCTTTTTAATTAACAGAAAATTAAAATTTTTATTAAATTGCAACAAAATCTGCTCAAATTAAATGTTTTGTGCTATACCATATATATATATATATATAATTACTATAAGAGTAAAATTGAAAGACAAAGAAAGCATTTATTTAAATTAAATTGATTGATGTTTTAGCCATATTTTTAATCACTTCAATCTATTTAAATGTAGAACATTGTGATTAGGTATCATTGTGGAGTTTTACGTTTTATAAAAATATTAATCAATTTCAACCTAGGTTTCGCCTCCGGGATTATACCATAGTATAATGTACAGTAATTACTCAGTGTTATAGATTTAAACCTATAACTATATAAAGATTATTCTTTTTGGACTTATTTTCTAAAAATAATTAAATTTCGAAATATATATAATTAAATGTTTTTAAATAATTAAAATTTTATAAAATTTGTGAAAATAAAATTCTTAAAGTAATTGCATTTTTAAAAAATCAAAATTAATGTTAATAAAAAGTAGGTATAATAAGAAATTATTTCATAATAGTACTTCTTGAAATTTTGTTATTATAATTTTTTTATTAAATTCAAAATATCGACAAAAAATAGTAACATATTTTTTTTTAAATCTAATTGTTTTGAATTATTATTAAAATTGTAAAGAAAGCAATCATTTTCTAAATTTTTAATTGAAATTCTCCAAAAGTGATTAGATTGTTGAATTGTCCAAAAGTTTAATTATTTTTTAAGAATAGCAATATAATTAACTATAAAAAAATGTAAAATTTTTTTATTAAATTTAGGTATAAATTTAAATTATTTAGTAAATTTCAATTACA
>JAVJHR010000084.1:0-18299 GCA_032872475.1 Leptopilina myrica (nomen nudum)
GATTGTCATCTTCCCCTTATGTCTTTACAAAACTCAGTAAGCCAATTGTATCGTGGTTAAGAAAAAAGGGATCAGATTAGTAATTTACCTAGATGATTTTTTAATTTTAGGAAGTTCAAAAGAAGAATGTTTAAATAATAAGGATATAACTATCTTTCTTCTTCGATTTTTAGGTTTTTTAATAAATGGTAAAAAAAGTGATTTAATTCCAAGTAGATCATGCAAATTCTTAGGCTTAATAATAATTGATTCACTAGAAATGTTTTTAGAACTTCTAAACGAAAAGCGTGTTAAAATCAAAGAAATTATTGAGAAAATTTTACAAAATAGTATAATTAAAAATCAAAATTTGGCTGAATGTATTGGTTCTCTAGTTGCTACCTGTCCCGCAATAGCCTACGATTGGCTGTTTTATAAAGAACTAGAGTCAATAAAAAGAGAGGGTCTTCTTGTTCACAATAACAATTATGACAAAAAAGGAAAGTTGTCAACGGAAGCCATGGATGAATTCAGGTGATGGCAGGAGCAAATTTTGATGAGTAAAACAAAATCAAGTTTCAATTCTTTTGATCTAGAAATTTTCTCGAACGCATCCTCGATTACGAAACAAACAAATCCTTTTACGAATTGATAATCTTACTGCACTTGCTTATTTGAATAAAATGGGTGTAATTAAACACGAAACCCTACATAGCCTCACTAAAGAAGTTTGAAAATTTTGTATCTATAGAAATAACTGGATATTTGCCGAATACGTGTCCTCCAAGAAGACTAGAGGCAGGAGGGATAACTCGGCTGTTTTCTCACTCACAGCAGTGAGTCAGAATTAGTGGGATTATGAAGGCGTGGTTAGATTGCGCCAAATATCTTGTTTCGGTTCTGCACATCTCGCACACTCTTACGTTATATATTTAAATACTTGACATGCGTGTGAGAATGGAAGTGCAGAGTCAAAACACGATACTTGGCGCAATCTAATCACGCCTTCATAATCCCCCTATATTTGTCCTACCCCTACTTCTGCAGTTAGCCCTTCTGTCTCTAGTCTTCTTGGTGGCCTCGAAAGCAAATCCAGCTGATGAAGGATCTAGAATCTCGAATATAGAGACTGAGTGGGAGCTATCGAATGATGCGTTTCAAAAATTAGTTAGAAGGTTTGGTACCCCAACAATAGATCTTTTTGCAAGCCGAATAAATAAAAAATGTAATAAATATTGCTCTTGGGATAGAGATCCGGAAGCAATTGCTATCAATTCTTTAACAATTAACTGGAAAGAAGAATACTGGTATGCTTTCCCACCTTTTTCCCTAATATCGAAAATTTTTTTAAAAGTAAAAGAAGAATTTTCCACAGGAATTTTAGTTGTTCCCTACTGGCAGGGACAATCATAGTTTCCAGTTTTAAAACCATGTTAATTTCAGAAATAACTGAATTTAAACCTTTGTCTAATCTTCTTCTTTCTTCTTGCAGGAAGCGCCAACACCCACTAGCAGCTGACCTTACCCTGCTGACAGGAATAGTTTCTTCGAGGCGTTCAAGAAAATGAATCTGGACCATGACACAATAGACATCCTGATGGCATCTAAATCGGAAGGTACAAAGAAGCAATATAACAGCGCTATAAGTTATTGGTGGAGCTTTTGTTCGTCGGAATCTCTAGACCTTTTTTACACCGATGAAGATTCAGTTCTTAAATGTCTTACAAAAAGGTATTCGGAAGGGGGAGCATATGGAACGCTCAATACATTAAGATCGGCTATTTCCTTAATTAATAGACGGGTCAACTTTCAGGATTCAGTCCTTATCGTTAATTAAGATAGACAACATTAAAGTCACAAAGAAGGGTGTAGAGATAAAGATATTAAGAAGAAGCAACTCTAAACTAAATGAAACCTAGAGGAAAAGGATCATACATATAGATAGATATAGAAGGAACATGGTAGTAAGGGCAATTTTTCTCTTTCTATCTGTGGGGAATACTTTCCTTTCCCCTAGTATGTAATAAGCATGGGCTGACGCGGGCCTTAGCAACCGTTGCCATGCAGGCTAAGCACGGTAAAGAGTTTTCGGAGTAAGTCAGTTCTGCGTTGACTGGTACGCAATGAGTATACGTGTGTATACTAATGTATATAATAATTTAAAGTTTATATAAAGTAATAAATAATATGTTATAAATGTTTATTGAAGTTATTCTTAATTTGGTGTCATAAATAAATATTGATTATAGTTTGGGGAACTATGATTAATAGTAAATCTAATTCAAAATCCCCACATTGGTGACCCTCGACTATCGAAAACAAGTTCTTCGAATCAATTTGATTTTTAATAATCATATCCAGTTATGCACCATACATTATCTTGGAAAAATTGTGTGAATTTTTTTCACAAATCTTCAATAATATTTTTTGGATTGGAACACCACAAGTTCGAAAATTGTGTTTGAGGTATTGGATTTCTCTAATAAAGAAAGCGACATTTTCTCCACGTGCGATGCCTAATGCCGCCAAGGATTTTCTCGGTGAACGAGTTTACGTCGAAATTTTCTTCAGATGAGATTTCTGGGATATTCTGCCCTATATTTCTTTTTGGACTGTTGTGGATTTCTCCGGCGTATTTTTTTCATATTTGCCAAGGATATTTTTCCATGCCGATATTGATGTGACGTCGAGAGATTGCCGCCAAAATTATTCATGGAAACCATTTTTATTTAACCAGCACGCACGACCAGCACGGATTCTCTCTTCCTGTTTTTAAAGTATAGAGAGTCTCTCTCCTGTCAACACTTTCCGCTGATGCCAGATATTTACCACCTATCACATCAAGGAATTGTAGTACTTCTGACTTTACATAAGTTAAGTATCCATAATATGTGATGTCATCATCAGCTGTTTGGGAAGGTGTACATTTTTATAAATTTGTAGTCTATTTTATCATTTAAATTCATCAAGAACTTTCTTTCGATGATTATTTTAAAAAAAAATTTTTTATTTGTAATTTAAAATTGTTTTTTCTTTTTTTAAAGAAATTTTTCTTATAATTTAAAAAAATAAAAATAAATTAAATTTTATATACTTTTTCTCTATTATATTAACACTTCGCAAAACAACAATTTAGTTTACTGTTTTTAAAATGTTGTTCCGAAATGCCAAGTTGATTTTGGGCATTTTATTACTTGAATTTTTAATCTTTCATTGCTACATTGTAATGTGTTTATTCAGAGAATTTTTCTTAATTGTTTTCATGGTATTTGAAATTAAACGCTACGTATAATCGTTTCAGCGTATTGTAAATTTTCCGCGCGTATTGTGTGGGTATTGAGTGTGAATTCAAAGGACTATAATTGTAATTTTTCTTTCTTTTCAGCGCTCTTAAATCAAAAAGAATTTTTTTTCTTTCTTATTTAAACCTTATTTTATTTTGATCAGACTACAAATTATGACAGGATTATTGTTTTTTATGTATTGTTTTACATTTTGTTTTTTTTAAGTATACGCCGTCCTAAGACATATTATTTGATTTTATTTTTCATTTTAGAAACATTTTGTTTTGTCGGTGTTACATCGGAACGCATTTATTTTTGAGTTCAAATTTCTACTCATTTTGAGTATTATTATTGTTATTTTATTATAATGAGATGTGGTCCAGCATAAGCGACTTTAAAATTTTGGAATCTTAACATTATTAATAAATTATTTTTTTTTTATTATCCCCCTTTTGAGCTCACTACTGGTTTTGATCTTTCTATTTTTCGGTAACCATGGAGGAGCTTGAGGAGAAGGTTCGTGTTTTGACGGAACAACTCCAGGCCGCAGAGACTGCTCGTGAGAATGCAGATTTATTGCTCGATCAAGTTCAAAATCCCCAGAACAACAATGCTCGGGGATATGCTCCCCTCATATCGACGCATGCAGGCGTCGAATTAAGATTCCTGGATTTTACCAAAATAATCCTGTTCTTTGGTTCAACATTGTCGAGGCAGTTTTTAGAAATAACAACATTCGTTCAGAAAAGTCTAGGGCTGACTTCGTTGTTGCTGAGTTAGATTCTGATATTGCGATGTGTATCGCTGATTTATTGTCTTTGGCAGAAACCCCAAATGATATTTATCAACGCATAAAAACTAGATTAGTTTCAACATTTTCAGCTTCATCCGAAGCTCAGCTTCGTAAACTATTAAAAGGAGAAGTTTTAAATTCTGGAAAACCTTCACAGATTTTGACACGTATTCGTCATTTGAGTAATGGCAAATGTTCTGATGACGTTCTCAAGACAATTTTTCTTGACCAGTTAACGTCTCAGCATCAAGCAATATTAGCTTCCTTGCCATTTACTAATTTAGATGATCTCGCTATTACAGCGGATAAAATTTCAGATGTAACCAATTCATCGAACAATTACGTTGCCAGTATTTCTCCTTCCAACCTAATCGATAGTAGTATTGAAGCAAAATTGAATTCAATCACTTCCCAACTTGAATTTTTAAAATTGAAAATTGAAGAACCTCGAAATAATCATCGTCGTTCTCATAATCGTTCAGAATCGCGATCTCGATCTCAAAAATCTCGTAGTCAGTCTCGTAACAGTCCTCGAAATAAAGATACATCAAGTTTATGTTGGTACCATAAAAGATTTGCAAAATCTGCGTCAAAATGTATAGCTCCGTGTTCTTGGGTGGATAAGGGAAATTCGGAAAACTAGTTGAGCCGTTTCGAGTTGAGACCATCGGATCGGACATGTCATCAAGGCGTCTCCATATAAGAGACCGCGAATCGGGTTTGGTGTTTCTGATTGACTCGGGATCAGATGTGTCATTAATACCAGCATCTAATTTAAAAAATCGTGAACCTTCGGAACTTGTCCTTTACGCAGCAAATAATACGCGAATTTCCACATTTGGAATAAAGCATTTAAAATTAAATCTCGGTCTTAGACGTGACATTTCATGGGATTTTTGTTTAGCAGCAACACCATATCCAATTATTGGAGCCGACTTGCTTGCTCATTTTGGTCTGCTCATTGATTTACGTCAGCGTAGACTTTTAGATCCTTTAACGCGTATTTCTGCCGGTTGTTCAATTAAAAAAGTTAAATTTCACGGTATTAGTTCGGTTGACACATCTTTACCATTCGCAAATATATTATCGAAGTTTCCAGAAATCACTAGACCATCGCAGGGTCTATCTGATCTTCCAAGTGATGTACAACATCATATTGTCACTCATGGACCTCCGATCGCCGCGCGCGCTCGACGTTTAGTACCCGAAAAATTAACCCGTGTAAAAGCTTATTTCCAATCAATGATGGCTCAAGGCAAATGTCGGTATTCCAGTTCTTCATGGGCGTCTCCAATTCACGTTGTCGAGAAGAAAGACGGAGGAGTTAGAGTTTGTGGTGACTACCGTGGAGTGAATGGTGTTACCGAGCCTGATCGTTTTCCTGTTCCACACTTGTACGATTTCTCATCAAGTCTACATGGAAAAACTATTTTTACCAAATTAGACCTTCATCAAGCGTATAACCAGATCCCCGTCGCTCCCGAGGATATCCAGAAAACAGCTGTGATTACTCCGTTTGGTCTATTTGAGTTTACCGTCATGACCTATGGTCTTCGCAATGCAGGTCAGACTTTTCAAAGATACGTATCTCGGGCGCTCGGAGATCTGGATTATGTGTATGCTTATGTCGATGATATTCTTATTGCCTCTTCCTCTGTAGTCGAGCATGAGTCTCATCTTCACGAAGTTTTTTCACGTTTAAAAAAATTCCATCTTCACCTCAATTTGGAAAAGTGCTTATTCGGAAAATCGGAACTTGAATTTTTGGGATATCTAGTAGACGGCAAGGGTATCAGACCAACCTCGGAAAAGGTTAAGGCAGTTGTTGATTTTCCGCGTCCCAAGACCATCGTCGAACTACGTCGATTTCTTGGCCTCGCTAATTTTTATCGACGAAATGTAAAACACGCTGCCCAAATCCAGGCTCCACTTAACAATTTCCTCAGGGATTCACGAAAAAACGACAAGCGCGTCATTCCCTGGGATTCGTTATCTGAGGCAGCTTTCGAGCAGGTTAAGCATGAACTTGCAAACGCTGCATTGCTCTCCCATCCTTCTATTAATGCCGAAACTCGCCTAATAACCGATGCTTCTAACATCGGCATTGGAGCGGCTCTGGAACAGAGGATTGGGGGCGAGTGGAAGCCCATTGCTTTTTTCTCTCGCAAGCTTACTCCTGCCCAATGCAATTACAGTGCTTACGATAGGGAGCTTACTGCGATGTTTGAGTCGGTGAAGTACTTTAAATACTTTCTCGAGGCGCGAGACTTCAAGATCGTTACAGACCATAAGCCCCTTGTTTATGCGTTTAAACAACGACTTGATAAAGCCTCACCTCGACAGTTAAATCAATTATCGTTCTTGTCGCAGTTTACCACCAAAATTGAGTATATCTCGGGTTCCGAAAATATCGTAGCTGATGCTTTATCTAGGGTGGATGCCGTTTTGTTTCCTTCTGAGATCACTTTGGCTGAATTCGCTGTAGCTCAGAGTAATTGTCCAGAGTTGAAAATTTTTTTGGAAAAAGAAAATTCTTCATTAAATTTAAAAAAATCATGTTCGGTAAGGAAAACGATTTTATATTTTGTGATCTTTCTGGGGAGGTTTTGCGTCCGTTCGTTCCAGCTTCTTTGCGTGATCGCGTCTTTCGTTTGCTCCATTCTTCAGCACATCCGGGTGCCAAAGTTACGGATCGTATTATCCGGAAAAGATATGTATGGCCTAATATGCATAAGGATATTTCTCGTTTTTGTAAGAATTGTTTGGAATGTCAGCGTTCGAAAGTGTCTAGGCATGTTGGTCTCATTCCGTCGCAGATTGTCGCTCCTGAGTCTCGTTTTCTACACGTCCATATGGACATAGTTGGTCCCCTTCCTGTCGATTCCGGTTTCAGATATTGCTTAACCATAATCGATCGGTTTTCACGGTGGCCCGAGGCCATACCTATGCAAAACATTGAAGCATCAACGGTTATTCGTGCCTTTATGGATAATTGGGTTTCACGTTTTGGGTCTCCCGAAACCATAACTACTGACCAAGGGAGTCAGTTCGAATCGTCGTTGTTTCAGGGTCTTTTGAAACTCATAGGTTGCCAGCGTATTCGCAGTACTCCTTACCATCCTGCCTCAAATGGCATCATAGAGCGTTGGCATAGAACATTCAAGGCCGCTCTTATGTGTCATGCCACCCGTGAATGGACCCGTGTTCTTCCTACAGTTCTCCTCGGATTGCGATCAAACGTTTTGGATTGTGGTTCTTCTCCGGCCGAATTTTTATATGGCACGACAATTCGTATTCCTGGCGAGTTTGTTGTAAATGACGATTTTTCCCCGGATCCTCAAGTCTTCCTCGAGGAATTTCGTGAGCTGATGAGAAGGGTCAAACCCATTCCAGTTGAGCATCGTCATAAAAACAGAGCATTTGTATTTAAAGATTTGTATACATGTTCCCATGTATTTTTGCGAGCCGGACATATAAAGAAGTCCTTGGAACCCCCTTATTCTGGTCCACATCGAATTATTGAGCGAAATTCTGATCGTGTTTTTCAAATCGACGTTAATGGATCGTCACGAAACGTTTCTGTAGAGTTGCTCAAGCCTGCATATTTTGCACGAGAAGCAGAGAATAATGTAAATAATTTATCAACGAATATATCTGTTAAAAAGGGCCCGAGCATCTCGACGGAGAAACAAACACCTTTGGTGCATCCTGATGTGGCACCGACCTTAGTAAGCGATCCTGAAAATTTTAACTTTAAAAAACCAGCGATCTTAAGAACTTACTCTCGTAAGAAAAAAGTCAATTTCAAGGTGTGAGATGTATGTGTGTTCGCGAAATAAATCGAAAAGTATTATATTTTTGCATAAATTTAGATATATTAATTATAAATGTAAATTAGACATATTATCAGCCATGCTAAAAATGTGATAAATATTTAACTATTTAAAATTTTTATTAAAACTTAATATTTTTATTTTTTACTTTCAGTATTATTTTTATAATTGTTATTTTTTTTTATATGTAACATTTGTATTATTTTTTTTTTATTTTTATATATATCATTATCATTTGGGGAGGAGTATGTGGGGAATACTTTCCTTTCCCCTAGTATGTAATAAGCATGGGCTGACGCGGGCCTTAGCAACCGTTGCCATGCAGGCTAAGCACGGTAAAGAGTTTTCGGAGTAAGTCAGTTCTGCGTTGACTGGTACGCAATGAGTATACGTGTGTATACTAATGTATATAATAATTTAAAGTTTATATAAAGTAATAAATAATATGTTATAAATGTTTATTGAAGTTATTCTTAATTTGGTGTCATAAATAAATATTGATTATAGTTTGGGGAACTATGATTAATAGTAAATCTAATTCAAAATCCCCACATATCTCTGAAAAGTGGCGTCATCCAGCGACAAGTCGCGGTACTACAAGTTATATATTTTCGAACAAGTTCTATTCATATAATTATTTTGAAGGTAAATTTCCAAAGAATAATTAAGTGAAATTTCAAAAAAATTTGACGAAAATAAATTGACGCGACAAATACCTTAAAGATAAATTTTAATCTTTTTTCTTTAATCGAAATTTTTCCCCTCAAATTAAAAAAAATGTATGCAATAAAGAAAATTTTTAAGTTTGTTTTTTGTTTTTCTAAACGCAGCTTCAAACTGTTTAAAGAGTGACGTTTAATAGAAGGTGTGAAAGAGGAAAATCCTTTTAATAAGAAAAGAAAAAAATAGTGCCCATATGTAAGAGGAAAAAATGCTGCAAAAGAAAAGGAATCGTCTAAAATAGGATCGCATAAATAGGAGCGAGATATCATGTTATAAAGACAAAAAAATAATTCTATTTTTTTCGGAATTTCTTACTTTGACTTTGACTCCTGGCACAGTTTAGCAAAGTTTATGAAAAAAATTGTTACTTTTACAGACTATTCCTTGTAACCTAAGCTTTAAATAGAGACCAAGAACAGCAAAAAATATTTACGGGTTCCCGAGATATTACAAAAAGAGTCGGACCGTGCAAAGCAGAATTTTCAATCATCGATTTCTCTAATTCGCCGTTAAGTCAGTTACTTGTCTGTGAAAAAAGTGTCGAAAATTAATTTTACTAAGTACATTCTTACTGGGATCCACTTTTTAAATATCGATAAATGATAAATTAAATTAAAAAATGGATCCCAGTGAGAATGTACTTGGTAAAATTAATTTTCGACACTTTTTTCAGAGACAAGTAATTGACTCAATGGCGAATTAGAGAAATCAATGATTGAAAATTCTGCTTTGCACGGTCCGACTCTTTTTGTAATATCTCGGGAACCCGTAAATATTTTTTGATGTTCTTGGTCTCTATTTAAAGCTTAGGTTACAAGGAATAGTCTGTAAAAGTGGCAATTTTTTTCATAAACTTTGCTAAACTGTGCCAGGAGTCATAGTCAGAGTAAGAAATTCCGAAAAAATTAGAATTATTTTTTTGACTTCATAACATGATATCTCGCTTCCTATTTATGCAATACAACTTAAAATAGTGGCATTTCATTGGAAATTTAATAAGCTTTCCAATGCAATTTAAAAAAAGCATCTAGCACAAATCGCACAAATGAGCACACGCGGGACATCGCATTAATATGTGAAAAAGGCTCTCTTCCTCCCATCTGCAATATGAGCAATCAGTCTCACTATGAAAAAGATAAGAAAAAGAAGCAAAACTAACTCTAGTAACGTACTTGTTTAAAAGTCTGACCCAGACCTGGATGCCGTAAAAAATGTGCCGACAGCCATTCCCTCAAATAGTCTCGTATAGGACTTCCAGGAAACTACCCTTAAAGAACGAGCAACTCTCAAGATGCCACCAACAGCAGTATTAGCCGCACTGATAGCTTTAGATGTAGCGGGGAAAAAAGAGCCCAAGTTAGAAAACATGATCCCTAAATAATCATATTGATTAACGACTTCTATGTGCTCATCACCAAATTTAAAAGCTTTAAACCTTTTAGCTCTAGAATTTTCTGATCTTGTGAAGATCACAATTTTTGTTTTTCTCACGTTAACCATGAGTTCATTTAATGTACAGTATTCTTTTAGCGTTTTTAGTTTTCTTAAGAGTTCCACAGGGGTGACAGACAGAAATACAAGATCGTCCGCGTATCCTAAGACCATAACTTCATTACTGCTATCAATCGCAAGGCCCCTACATCCTTTTTCAATGAAAAATTGATCAATATCCGCTATAAACAACAAAAATAAGTATGGGCTTAAAACTTCCCCTGTAAAACTCCCTTTGAAACATTCACGTGCTCAGTCTCACCAAAAGAGGTTCTAATACAGGTAGAAGCAGACATATAAAAACTCTTTAGCACATTAATATTTTTTGTACTTAATTCCAGTCTATGCAACTTTTCCCATAATATTTTATAAGAGACCGAAGGGAAGGCTCCCTTAAAATCGACGAAAGTGGCATAAACCGCAGCACCAGGATTTCTTAGATGGATCTGAAGTAATGAATTCAAAGTAAAAATGTGGTCGAGACAACTTCTCGCCCTACGAAACCCCGCCTGCCATTCCGGAATTAGGTTTAGTTCAGTAGCCCATGTTATTTAACGTTACCAAATAATTTGCGAGAATATTTTGGCTAAACAATTGATTAAGGTAATTGGCCTAAAATTTTCATGGTCGTCTACGTCCCCCTTTTTAAATAACATGTGTGTGACCAATTTACCCCAATCTTTACGAACTGTTTCTGAAGTTAAAATTAAATAAAAAAACTTTGCGTAAATAAGATCCAATTTTAGGGAGATGATTTTAAAATTTCGTCAGTAGTTATACAACTGTCTAAAACAGGATGCGCTATTCTAAAAGAAGGTAAAAACGTCGAATTAACAATTGAGCTAGGGTAGTTATCGTGAATATATTTTTGCCATGTAGGCAGATCAATGTTAGCTTGTGTCGTCGGTGTTCCTTTAGCCGCCCTTACTGTTTGCCAAAAAAATTCAGATTTTTTACAGTTTTCAATTTTATTTAAAAAAGCTTTTCTAAAATTCTTCCTCTTAAAAATTAACAAATCTCGAAAGTTGCGCTTCTTTTTAAGAAAATCATTATTATCCTTCTCTGAAAAACCATTATTTTTTGCTAATTTCAGGGCAATCGAGAGCAGACGTTTTACAATTTTACAATCCTGATCAAACCAGGGCTTACGATTCTGACTTGTTAATTTTGAGGATATTCGAAACATTTTCAAGTCACGTGCGACACAGCACACAGTAGAAGTCAATGTGTAAATCAAAGTATCGACATCCACCCCTAAATCGGACACCTCCCCCTCCAAGCCATACGACTTCTAAAGAGCTCCGACTTCTCCCCATCAAATCGCAGTCTCCCCTCTACCTAAAATCCCACTAGAATGTCTCTCTCTCCCTTTCGGGAGACAGATAAAGATGAAATGACTGGGAGATGGTCTGGAAGAGTATGGAGGTGTCCAACGCGGAGATCATGACACAATGACAAACCATTGAGCGAGCACCAAATCAGATCTATTACAATACATCTCTGTGATCCTACAAAAGTAAAATTCGCTGGGTGGTCCCCTTAAGAACGACCATTCATAAGAATAAAATTGCACGCCTCCAGAGTATTAACTAAAAGTCGGCCTCTAAAATTCGAAACTGTGTCAAAGGAATCTCTGACACTATTAAAAACAGTAGAATCAAGGATATGAGAATTTAATTGATTTAAAACCCCAACTCTGGAATTAAAATCACACGCTATAATAATCGGGAGATCAGGATATTTTTCTACAACCCCATCTAGTAGTCTCACAAATTCGTCAAGACAAATACTAAAATCAATATTCGGCGAGAAATAAGTTAAACCTAAGATAAAAACATTCATATCGTATACAACTTTTAACAAAATATGAGAATCTAAAGTTGACAAAATGTCCACCTTATAATAATCAACATTATACGATACCAAAAGTCCCCCTTTCGCTCTCCCTAAGTGATTATTTTTTAAAGCAGGCACAACGATTGACGTGAAGTTCGGGGAACGATGGTACTTCAAATTTGCATTAATTGACCAAGTCTCACTAATAGCCAAAATAACGTCGTTTCCAATCTCTTCGTCGATGTCCGAGATATTGTTAAAGCCGTGTACATTCCAAAAAATAATCTTCATATGATTTGGTGCGGTGGTCGGCGGTTTAACATTGGACGAACTCTCTCTCACCTATAGGTCAGAAAATCTTGAAACAGCGGCGGCGATATCTTTTTGTAATATAGAGATATACTTCTATTTATGGATAATATAAATATTGTGAAATGCGATCCTATGATATTAGCAAATCAAAAATTTTAAACCTTTGTCATCAATTTTGTAGTACCATAACAGCCTGCAAGTAAAAAAATTGTCTTTGGCATAGGTTTGACGTCCTATTTGAGGGGGCAAGCTCTGACCTGTTGGTGAAATATAGATCAAATTTTGACGTAATGTGAAGGCCTACATTAAGGCCCCTTTTTAAAACCCGTAGCTCAAAAAAGGTAAAATTAAAGATGTATTTTTATCCGTTATTTATCCTCTTCTTGACCTATTGGTAAAAAAATAGGTCAAGTTAGACATAGATGTTATTCATCCTTTTTTTGACCTATGGGTCAAAAAATAGGTAAATTTTGACATAAGTTTTGACTTATGTTTTTGACCTATAGGCCAAAAATAGGTCAAATTAAACATAGATTTTAACCTAATTTGAGGCCGTTACTTATCCTCGTTTTGACCTATAGGTAAAAAAATAGGACAACTGTGACATAAATTTTGACAGACCCTTTGGGGTCCGTCAAAATCCCTTACAGAATCTTGAAACAGCGCCGGTGATAATTTTTGTAATATAGATATTATGGTCATTTCCACGTGTGAATTGTCTATGACCTCTTAAAATCGGACAAATCTGTACTAAGATGTAACCTAAGAAAATAAAAAATTTGGAAAAATAAGTTCAAATTAATTAGTAAATGTGATGCACATACACTTGAAAAATATTTCATTCGTAAAATTATAGCACATAATGAGGTATTACAATTTTTTGTAATTGTAATTATTTATTTATAAATGATTTTAATGAGCTAAAAAACGTGACAACGTTGTAAATTAACATCTTTGTTTTTCAAACATTGGTAGTAATGTCGTGACGGAAATACTTGTGAGAGTAAGTGAGAGAGGCATATTCTACTGATGCGTATCTATGAATGGATAAATAGTTATCCTTTTTACCAACAATAATTTTTTCTTTACAACGTTGCCATGTTTTTATGTGCAAATGTAAAAAATCTTGTGTTTTTCTACTTTTTAAATTATTTTCTTTGTTGTTTAGTCTGTAAGTATATAAAAGTTTAACTATTTATTGAAGTTGACATATTGAACTTCAATATATATTTGAGACAAAAAATGTTGACATTTAGAAATATCATTTTTGTTTGATAAGAACCGAGTATTTAAATTTTCCCAAAGGAGACAATGTTAAATTAATAAATTTATAACTTTTAAACTATTAAGACAAAAATTTTCAAACTCTGTGAGCTGTTTTATAATATTATTAGAAACTCATCCCCAAAATTTGAAGAGTTTCTGACATTTTTTATTGTGTGTCCCATTCCTCCTTAATTCAAGAGGAATAATTTTTTAACATTTCTCTTCATGCAAACCTGCGAATATTCAATTGTTTATATTTGTAATCAAAGTTAACAAATTTATTATATATACTCTACTTTAAAAAACACTTTCTTTTTTTTATTCTGTTACTACTTATGTCTTAAATCAGCTTTTAATTACTGGGTCAAAATAAGAGAAACCGGCCACTTGGAAAATTTTTGTCTCCAATTTTAAAGTTATCTATGATTTTTGGTAGATATATGAGTACACTTTTTGCCCCTAAAATATTTTTAAACCAAATTTATTTTTGAAGTAATCAGGTGTTAAAGTTTTGGGTCATTTTATTTTCTTTTTATTATTAGGGGAGACTGGGGCGAAAAGTTAAACTGCCAAAACCGTTAAAATTCATTATCTTTCGAACGGGAATAGTTAGAGCATTGTAATTTTAATTATAGAAGGGTATTATCACCCTAAATAAATGTCCAGAGTTGTGTGCAATTCTGTTAATTTTTGTGGTTTCTGTATTGAAAGTTTTTTTTCAACCTTCTTTTGAAAATTTTTTCGAGAAAGAAAATATCAACTTTTAAGTATACTATACTTTAACTTATCTAATACTTTTCACCTATCAGAAAATAGTTTTAGTAGGCCAAAAAGTTAAATAAAACAAAATTTTCAAAAAAGGACAAAACATGTATTTTATGCGAAAATATCAGGAACTTTTTTATTGAAAGTTGTAGAGGACAAGTTGCCCTACAATATTGATATACAAATATTTGCATCTAAGCGGATTATATTGCCAAAAAAATCATTTTTGCAAAATTTAACTTTTCGCCCCAGTCTCCCCTACTTTAAAACAAATGAGCTGCCGGATCAAAGAAGGGCACATAAACTCGCCGCGCTGAAAAACGTTGGCCCCTAGACACTTAAAATTAAACTTTTAATTTAAATTGTTTATTATGCATATCCTTATAGAAAATTTGATTGCGCATCTTTTTTTCTAATAAAATTTTTTCTATCTATTACTGTTTTCGAAATAATAAAGAAAAACCATTTTTTTGAAAACAATAAATTTAATTACATTTTTCACTTCAACTCGCGATATTTTAGTCAATTTTGCATTTTTTCCAATTACACAAAAACTAAATTGCTCGTTGAAATATCCTGAGAATGATGAAAGAAGAAAAAAATTGTTTTCATTAAAAATAAAATTGTTATTAATTTTTTTCTGAACAGTTGCAAAAATCGTGAAGTGCAATTTTCACGAGCTTCGTTTAATAGGCGAATTTTAAGCAGCAACAAACTTCCAGTGAGAAAGTTGTATATTGCAGTCTAAAGAAGTGTTTTGAAAAGTTATATTAATAATTAGTAACAAATTAGTGAATGTTTAAAGTTGCACGCGCGGCTGAACGTGTGACGCCCGTTTGTTGAAAGAAGCTGAATAGCATATGTCACAGTGTTGTTTCGCCTTTAGAGGTTAAGTAAATCAAAACAAACCTTCCGTTCAGCCGCTCGCGCAACTTTAAACACTCACTAATTTGTTACTAATTGTTCAATTGTAATATAACTTTCCAAAACACTTCTTTAGACTGCAATAAACAACTTTCTCACTGGAAGTTTGTTGCTGCTTAAAATTCGCCCATTAAACGAAGCTCGTGAAAATTGCACTTTACGATTTTTGCAACTGTTCAGAAAAAAATTAATAACAATTTTATTTTTAATGAAAACAATTTTCTTCTTCTTTCATCATTCTCAGGATATTTAAACGAGCAATTTAGTTTTTGTGTAATTGGAAAAAATGCAAAATTGACTAAAATATCGCGAGTTGAAGTGAAAAATTTAATTAAATTTAATGTTTTCAAAAAAATGGTTTTTCTTTATTATTTCGAAAACAGTAATAGATAGAAAAAATTTTATTAGAAAAAAAGATGCGCAATCAAATTTTCTATAAGGATATGCATAATAAACAATTTAAATTAAAAGTTTAATTTTAAGTGTCCAGGGGCAAACGTTTTTCAGCGCCGCGAGTTTATGTGCCCTTCTTTGATCCGGCAGCTCAAATAAAGATAATTAAGTGCCTGCATTTTTTCAAAAAAATCTACATAATATATATAATATTGTAGGTTACTGATTTTTCTTTTTTTTTAAATTAATCCTTGGTGTTTTGCGCATCATAACATCGTAATTTAATCTTTAAAAAACATTGAAAACATTCTTCTATTTGCAATTGTTTAAAAGAATTGTTAATAACAATTATAAATTTTTATTTTTTAGCAATCCCTTTATTTAATCCTTAAAGTATAGACTTTAAGCTTTAATTTAAGAAAAATTCACTTAATCATCTTTATTTGTTTCAAAGTAATAATAAAATGAAAATAAAATGACCCAAAACTGTAACACCTGATTACTTCAAAAATAATTTTTTTTTTGAAAACTATTTTAGGGACAAAAAGTGTACTCATATATCTACCAAAAATCATAGATAACTTGAAAATTTGAAACAACAATTTCTATCAGTTAAATAGAAAATCAGAGTATCATTTATACAAATCGACGCCTCCCGTTCATATAATGCTTATGGGGCATTCTCCGTGAGATTTTCACTCAAAATTTTTTTTGGATTGAAACGATTATTCTCGAATTCTATATGAAAAATAAGTAAATAAGTGTTTTTTAATTTTTTATTTGATGAAAATTATAAAAGTTATGATTTTTTGAAATTTAACATCTTGAGAAGCAAAGGACTTTTGAAACGCTTTTTTCTCTCTTACATCAAAAGATAAAAAATAATGTAATATATGAAAATGACTTGTTTTTTCTTGAATATTTCAAATATGTAATAAAAAATAACGTTAATAAAGCGAAAACATTAAATAAATTGAAATTTCGTCTAAAAAGTGACTTTTCTCAAAAGCGATGTAATTGATTTTCGATTTTTTTCTTTCATTGCAACCACTGATAAATAAAGAAATTTTTACCACTTATACCGAAGTGGTGTTCTTTAGCGTTCAAATTATATCAGTCGTTGCACAGAGTTTTATTCGATTTTTACAATTTTAAAAGATTAACCTTCAAAAACAAAAGAAAACGAATGTTTTGTGGTTAATTTCTCAATTTCCTTCTCTAAAATCTGTGCAACGACTGATATAATTTTAAATATAATTTGAACCCTTAAGAACACCACTTCGGTATAAATGGTAAAAATTTCTTTATTTATCAGTAGTTGCAATGAAATAAAAAAATCGAAAATCAATTACTTCGCTTTTTAGAAAAGTTACTTTTTAGACGAAATTTCAATTTATTTAATGTTTTCGCTTTATTAACGTTATTTTTTATTACATATTTGAAATATTCAAGAAACAACAAGTCATTTTCATATATTACATTATTTTTTATCTTTTGATATAAGAGAGAAAAAAGCGTTTCAAAAGTCCTTTGCTTTTCAAGATGTTAAATTCTAAAAAATCATAACTTTTATAATTTTCATCAAATAAAAAAATAAAAAAACACGTATTTACTAATTTTTCATATAGAATTCGAGAAAAATTGTTTCAATCCAAAAAAAATTTTGAGTGAAAATCTCACGGAGAATGCCCCTTATAGAAAAACAAATGCAAGATCAGTCCTATTTAGTGCTTAGTGCAAGAAAATTCCTATTTCTATTTTTAGTGCAATAAAATGCACAGAAGAAAATTTGACTCATTTTTGTTGCAACTCAAAATGAGTCTATGTTAAATGACATAGAACGTGGCGCCATCTACGAGGTTCATTTTTGTTGCAGCTCATAATGAGTCACTTTTCTAACTCATTTTGAGTTCAGTTTTTTTCTGTGTGCTTATTCAAAATTGTGTGCAAAACAATTGCCACTGACAGAACAATAAATGTAACCCTAAATTATCTTTTTAATATTAAATTACAGTTAAATATCTAAGAATTTCAGTGCGTATCTATTGTTATTAGAAACTTTAAACATGGATTCTCTTTTACGTATTAAGAAATATGTTTTAAGCAATTGTAATTAAAAATTATATTGAATTGAAAATTTTATGAAACTCATAGTATAAGCTAATTACAGATTGTACTTTTTAGCATAGAATTTTGAAAAAGCATTTTATTGCACGGAAAATCCAATAAGAATTGTTTTGCACTTAAAATTGAATAAGAATAATCTTTCATTTGCTTTTCTATAAGCAATATATGAACGGTAGGCGTCGAAATAATTTTTTTTCTTGGAAAAAAAAATTTACTTCTCTTTCTCTTAGAAAAAAATTGTTATCAAAAAGCTTTATTCTTTCATAAATAATAATCATACTTTTTTGGTTCATTCAATAAATCGTCGGTTGGGTGCAGAAAGGTGCCAATTCAGACTTGTCGTGAAAAACGTGCCGTTTCAAAAAACACGTAAGAAACCTGCCACTTCAGCTACGATTTGGAAAACATGCCAACTCAGAATTGACGTTCATTTTTTTCATTTTAGGTACAAGAAAGAAGTTGTCCATCAAATAATAAATAACCAACAAATTAATTCAATAAATCAGTAAAAATATTCCCTTGTCAAAGAAAAATAAAAATTATCCAAAATGCAACTAAAAAAATCTTTTTTGT
>JAVJHR010000085.1:0-25000 GCA_032872475.1 Leptopilina myrica (nomen nudum)
GCGTTCACCACATTTGCAGGGAGTTTCGGTTCCGATGGATAAAGACCTAAAAAAAAGAGCAAGAATTAAAGTAAAAACAATAACTAAAACTTTATCACAGAAATTCAATCCCCTGTATTAATTTTTTCTCATTTTCTAAAAGAATTTCCAACTGTTATTAAAAGAGACTCAGAAGTAAATACGAAATAAACTACATACCTGGCACAATTGTACCATTATTGGTCAATTCAAGAGCACGCTGTTCGTCAGGAATATCTCCATTCTGATATGGAATGACAATTAGAGCACGGTCAATAAATACAGTATTTGTCATGTGCTGTGCAACAGCAACACTGCCATGATCGTGGAATTTAATGTAACAAATGCGCGACTGTACCGGCACTGCAACATCTCGAATTGTTGGATACAATCTTATGTCTTCTATTTTCCCGAGATAGCCAAAAAGCGTTTGCATTTGATCCTTGGTCGCTTGGGGTGCAATGTTTGTCACCTGAACAACTTTTGTTGAACCGACCGCCATTCTTGATGAGGTTAGCTTTACGATGCAAAACGTTTTTCAACCAATCCTCTCTACTATCGGTACTTGAAAACTTCGACTACGAACGAAGTTTCAAACTTTCCAATAACAAATTTCGCCTCACATGATTATTATTTGTGGAAATTAATTTAATTTATTTCAATAATTAAAACACTACACGCTCACTAACAGCTTTACGGCTTTGGTCCATAGACGCAAACATAGAAGTTCAGCCTCTCAATAAAAATCGAATCCCGACCACTGCGCCCCTACCGGTGGGAATTGTTATCGTAACTTACGTAACTTAACGGGAAAAAATTGTAAACCATACCCTAAAGTAGAGATCTATATCTAGTAAAAAATATTTCATGACTTGGTGCCCTTGGTGCGTTGACGTCTATATCAAAGTATGCAATTGTTGTTAGAATTTATTGTTTACAGACTTAAACAATATGAAAATTAACATGTCCGATTACTAAAATGTAAACTACAAAAAAGGTACAGAATGTGAAACAATTTCACCAACAAGGAGAGAGGAAAGGAAAGACTGGGAAGACTTCCTAACCTCTAATATTTACAAATATAAATTATCCATCAGTCTATTTTACAAAGTTTGTCAGGTTTTTTAGTAAGTAAATTAAACAAAATAAAATGGATTCCGACGACGAGAACGATAGGGATGATGGCTCTATCAACATGACTGGTTTCATGTTTGGAAACATCGATAAAAATGGCGAATTAGAAGATGATATTCTCGATTCCGAGGCAAAACAACATCTTGCCTCCTTGAGTCACTTTGGAATAAGTTCACTTTTACAAGAAATGTTAAAGGATGATGTTGAGACAAAAAAATCTCTCGACGATGATAGTGAGACAAAAGATGAGAAGAACAATGATAAAGACAATATTGTTACAAGTGATAAAGACGATGATGATGATGACGATGATTATCAGGAGAAATCACCCACAGCTTTTGATTTTTCGGATATTAACGAATTAGCCGAAGATAATTGTGAAGATAATACAAGTATGTTTTTCTTTGGTTCCATTGACTATATTGATATTATTTTACTAGTTGTATATATTATTTCAATACCGATCTCATTTTTTTACAACAAAATATTTTAGGAAGCTTCCATACAACAAGGATTTTTTGTACATTGTAAACAAAAATGAAAAATCGAATAAAAATTTTAATATTCCTACAAGAGACGTTTAAATTAAAATGTAAAACCCCCACAAAAGAAATGTATTTAAAAAAGTTTTTTCCAAGAAGAATTATTCCATTCAAACTCATTTTGAAATTATTTTTAAACTATCGACCCTTTTTCTACCAAATTATTTTCCCTGTAAATTCATTTTCTTTTCTGTTTACATTTTCTGTTGCTGGGTGACAATTATTTTGTTCTTTAAAAAAGTTCAGCTCGTATTGTCAAGCGAGAGAATTAATATTGAACTCTGCAAAAATGAAATATAGATTAATTAAAGTGAAAAGAAACGAAAGAAAAATTTGAAATTATTTTCTAGACGAAATGGCTGAGGGGAAGAAGCGATCGGAAAATACAGATTACGATGCAGATGACGAGGAGCCGATTAATAAATCCGATACGCAATTAATGCCACCGCCACCATTGCCAGATGAAAAGGAAATTCTCACTCCCGAGGAAGCGGAAGCTGTTCGTAAACGAAAATTGGAAACACCTCTTGCCTCAATGCTTCCATCGAAATACGCCAATGTCGATGTAACCGAATTGTTCCCCGACTTTCGTGCAAATAAAGTTCTACGATTTTCCAAACTCTTTGGTCCTGGAAAGCCAAGCAGTTTGCCGCAAATTTGGCGAGGAGTGAAAAAACGTAGGAAAAAGAAGCGTCACCAGGAGGTCAAGGATTCCGATTCTGGCTCTGATCAGGAGTCAAGAAGAGCGAAATTTAAAGTAATATTCTTATTTTTGTATTCATTGGATAAATTTTTATTCTCAAATTTTTATATTTTTGATTTTATATTTATAATTACGATAATTAATTAATTTCGGTTAATTTGATATTTTTCATGATTAAATTTTGTTTTCAAGGGATGGGTCATGCAATATGGAGCAGAACCATCGCCAAGCGATCTTCGTTCGGACGATGAGGAAAAATTGCTGAAACCCGTGGAAGATAAGGAACAATCCGGAAAGTCTGGCGAATTTGTCGAAAATGGTGATATGGGACCAAAAGTTGCCGATTGGCGTTTTGGTCCAGCACAAATTTGGTACGATATTCTCGGCGTACCGGAAACTGGGGACGGATTTAATTATGGCTTCAAAATGGCCGAGAAAGTAAGAAGTTTAAAATTATTTGCTTCTATTTCTTCGAAACTGGCTAAAATTACAGATGAGAGAATGAATTTTATTTTGTAAAATTTTTGATAATTGTTAACATTTTGTTAAATTTTTGATATTATTATAATTGGATATTACTTTTAGGAAGAACCGCAAGAGGAAGAAGCTGTGGAAGAACAATTCGCCGACGATGCGTTCTTAATGGTTTCGCAATTGCGTTGGGAAGATGACGTCGTTTGGAATGGAGAGGAAATAAAACATAAAGTAATGCACAAATTGAATAGTAAAAATAATGCCGCTGGTTGGGTTCCATCGAGTGGTAATAGAACGGCTCAAGCCTTCAGTCAACCGGGAAAAGGAGCTCCAGTTCCAGTTGCGCCGAATGTTCGTCTAGCTACTCAAATAATGGCACCATCGCAGAAAAATAAATTGTACGTTCTTCTTTTTCACCTCAATTAATATCGAATTAATACCCCATTTTTCTGAAAACTTACAAATGTTTCTAAAAATCTATTTTTTCAGACCACTACCAAAGGGCGCTCAGCAAATAAGAGAGGAAAATTACGATGACACGTGGTACTCGATATTTCCCGTCGAAAATGAAGAACTCGTCTACGGCCTTTGGGAAGATGAAATAATCTGGGACGCAGAGAGTATGAAGAAGATACCAAAACCAAAAATCCTGACTCTCGATCCAAATGATGAGAATATTGTCCTTGGAATACCGGACGATATTGACCCGGCTTTGCTTCACAAGGAACATGGACGACAGCCGAAAGTGAAAATTCCCCATCCGCATGTGAAGAAGAGTAAACTTCTGTTGGGAAAAGCTGGTGTTATCAATGTTCTCGAGGAGGATACACCACCGCCTCCGCCGAAATCGCCAGATCGGGATCCGTTCAATATCTCGAATGACACCTTCTATCTACCGCGATCGTCGGAGACGACTTTGAGATTAAAAGTCGGTGGGGGAAATATTATTCAGCACAGCACCCCGGTTGTTGAACTTCGAGCACCTTTTGTACAAACCTACATGGGACCGATGCGTTTGAGAAATTTCCATCGTCCCCCATTGAGACGTTTCAGTCACGGACCACTTGCTCTTCCTGGTCATCATCCCGTTTTGCCTCTGTTGAAGCACATTAAAAAGAAGGCGAAGCAACGCGAGCAGGAACGTTTAGCTTCCGGTGGTGGCGATGTATTCTTCATGCGAACCCCCGAGGATTTAACAGGTCGCGATGGAGAAATAGTTCTCGTTGAATTTTCCGAGGAACATCCACCGCTCATCAATCAAGTTGGTATGTGCTCGAAAATGAAGAACTACTACAAACGAAAGGCTGGTAAAGATCACGGACCGCAGAAATACAAATACGGCGAGACGGCCTACGCTCACACGAGTCCATTCCTAGGAATCCTTACACCCGGACAAAGTATTCAGGCAGTCGAGAATAATATGTATCGAGCTCCAATTTACGAGCACAAAATTCCCTTCTCCGATTTTCTGGTCATTCGAACACGTCATCAGTACCATATTCGGGAAATTGACGCCGTCTTTGTGGCTGGACAATTGTGTCCACTGTACGAAGTGCCGGGTCCAAATTCAAAACGAGCGAATATCTTTGTACGTGATTTCCTTCAGGTGTTCATCTATCGTCTCTTTTGGAAATCAATGGACACACCGAGAAGAATAAGAATGGATGACATTAAGAAAGCATTCCCCTCGCACAGTGAGAGCAGTATTCGAAAGCGATTGAAATTGTGTGCCGACTTCAAGCGTACGGGCATGGATTCAAATTGGTGGGTGATCAAACCTGAATTTCGACTACCGTCTGAGGAGGAAATTCGTGCGATGGTATCGCCTGAACAATGTTGCGCGTACTTCAGTCTCATTGCGGCCGAACAGAGACTAAAGGACGCGGGTTATGGGGAGAAGTTTCTCTTCACACCGCAAGACGATGACGATGAGGAAATGCAGTTGAAAATGGATGACGAGGTGAAAGTTGCCCCTTGGAATACAACCCGGGCCTATATTCAAGCCATGAAGGGCAAATGTTTGCTACAACTCGCTGGTCCTGCCGATCCAACCGGTTGTGGCGAAGGCTTCTCCTACGTTCGCGTTCCGAACAAACCGACAATCAGCAAAGAGGAGCAGGAGGCACAACCGAAACGAACCGTCACTGGTACCGACGCCGATTTGCGACGACTGTCCCTAAACAACGCCAAGGCACTTTTGAGAAAATTCGGCGTCCCCGAGGAGGAAATTAAAAAACTCTCCCGCTGGGAAGTCATCGACGTCGTACGAACCCTGTCCACCGAAAAGGCCAAAGCCGGCGAGGAAGTGATGACAAAATTCTCCCGCGGTAATCGTTTCTCAATCGCAGAACACCAGGAACGTTACAAAGAAGAATGTCAACGTATTTTCGATCTTCAAAATCGTGTCCTAGCCTCGTATGAAGTTCTCAGTACGGACGAAGGCGAAAGCTCCGAGGAAGACAGTTCCGACATTGAGGAAATGGGCAAAAACATCGAAAACATGCTGTCGAATAAAAAGACAAGCACGCAATTATCACTCGAAAAAGAGGAGCAACAACGACACGAATTACGTAAAATGCTTATGGGCGAGAATCAAGAGCAGGACAAAAAGAATCGCGACAAGAAAAAAGACGACGAGGACGAATCACCAGTTAATAACATGAGTGCCCAACCAGGTCGTGTATTAAAAATCTATCGAACATTCCGCAATCCCGAGGGTAAGGAATTCACGCGAATTGAAATTGTCCGCAAGCCAGCAGTGATTGACACCTATTTGAAAATTCGTAACTCCAAAGACGAGTCGTTTATTAAGCAATTTGCCATATTGGACGAGGCCCAGAAGGAGGAGATGAAGCGTGAAAAACGACGAATTCAGGAACAATTGAGAAGAATCAAGCGCAATCAGGAGAGGGAGAGAATGTTGGCTGGCAATTCGAATACACCATTCAATTCGGCGCCCTTACTCGATCGAAGCAATTCCAGTACACCACTCACATCCAATGCTAGTATCCTTCCACTTTCAAATTTTCCTTCTTCTACACTCACTCCCAAATCAATTAGATCAGACACCACAACTCCTAGACGTAAAAAACCTAAACTCAAACCAGATCTTAAAGTTAAATGCGGTGCTTGCGGTAATGTAGGGCATATGCGTACTAATAAAGCTTGTCCCCTTTATCAGAATGGTACAGCAACGGCGACTCCAGTGAATGTGGCAATGACCGAGGAGCAGGAGGAGGAGATCGAGAAGCAGATCAATACGGACGATCAGGACCTTGTCAACGTCGATGGAACCAAGGTTAAATTGTCCTCGAAACTAATAAAGGTAGGAGTATCTTTTGTCTCTCATTTCACTCCAAATCTATTTTCTTCTTTCGCTCCAGAATATTTTTTCTACTCTAAAATTTCTTCTTTCGCTCCTAAATATTTTTTCTACTCTAAAATTTGTCCCTTATTTTTTTTTATTTCCCCCCGATTTTATTCATTCACTTTTTCGAAATCTACAATTAGTTCTAAGGAATAGAAATTTTGTGATATAACAATACTAATAATGAAATAAATTGAGATTTTGGAATCTCAGCACGCAGAGGAAATGAAGAAACGCACATTGCTGCTGAAAGTGCCAAAGGATGCGGTGAATTCGAAGAAACGACGAAGAATAACGGCCGACGATCATTGTGATTATTTGAAGAGACAACAGAGACCGGCGAATAGAAGACGAACGGATCCTGTTGTCGTCATGTCGACAATGCTCGAAAATATCCTCAACGAAATGAGAGACTTGCCGGATGTACAACCATTTTTGTTCCCTGTCAATGCGAAGGTATTTGTTTTTGGAATTTTACAATCACTGTCGCAAAATAAAATCATCTTTTTAAACAATTTTGTTTTTTTTTTAGTCTGTTCCTGATTATCATAAAATAATTGAGAAGCCAATGGATCTGCAAACAATAAGAGATCACTTACGACAAAAGAAATATCGTAATCGTGAGGAATTCTTGGCGGCCGTCAATCAAATTGTAGAGAATTCGGCGATTTATAATGGAAGAAATAGTTCGTTGACAGTTGCGGCAAAACGAATGTTGGATATTTGTGTGGAAAGACTGAGGGAGAAGGAGGATCGATTGATGAGACTTGAGAAGGCGATAAATCCATTGCTCGACGACAATGATCAAGTTGCACTCTCGTTTATTCTTGGCGATGTTAATAATAAATTGAAATCAATGCAAGATTTGTGGCCGTTCCATAAGCCGGTTAGTAAAAAAATGGTTAAGGACTATTACAATGTGATTAAGAAGCCAATGGATCTTGAGACGATTTCGAGAAAAATTGCAGGTTTGTTTCTCTTCTAAACACATTTAGAAAAAAAAATTCAAGACATTTTTCAAGAAAATGTAATAATTATTAGGAATTATTTTCCTTTTAACAAATTCTTAAATAATTTTACTCTTTTTGTGTAGCACACAAGTATCATAGTCATGTCAGTTTCCTGAGGGATATAGAGCAAATTCTGGAAAATTGCCGACGATACAATGGTGACGATTCGCCATTTACTCAGAAAGCGGAGTCAATGCTTAAAATTTGTACAGTTACTTTGGAGTCTGTAAGTAATTTTCAGTTGTTTAAATTGGCGAAATTACTTTCTGTAGTAATTAGTCGAGAAAAAGTATTTTAATTCTTTAACAACAATAAAAATAATAATTATAGTAATAATAAGAACAATAATTATGGTAATAATAATAATCATAATTGTAGTAATAATGATAATAATAAAATAATTTTTTCAGTATGGCGAGAGTCTCACTAATATCGAAAATAGTATCGCGTTGGTACAAAAACGAGCCATGGAACAAGCGGATATTGATTCGTCCTCTTGGTTAGGACCCGATGAAGACAATTATACAATTGCGGAACCCGATTTTCATGGGGTAAATTTGTCATCTTTTTTATATTCACATTGTGATTTTTTTCAAAAAAATATTCGTTTATTAATTTTCTCGAAATACGAATTTTAGAGTCAACCAAGTTCTCCAGAGAATATGTTCGACAAATCTCAATTGGACGACTTCAATTTCGTCGACGTCGAGGGAGACTTGGAAGGAGATGTCGCCGGACCGTCAAAGAAGAAGGATCTTCTTGACGAAGGTAAAAAAAATTACGAAATATTCCAAAATATTCCGTAAAGTATCGACTTTACGGACGTTATTTTGGAATATTTCGTCATTTTTGTCAATTCGATTGACAAAAAAAGATGAAAAGTTCATGAATTGTACGACATAATTTGGAGAATTGTAGAAAAATTACAAATAATTGCAGAAATAATTATTTTCAAAAGTAATAAAATTCTCTATCTGTAAAATTCATGAAAATAATAATTAAATTGATAATTATTTTGATCACTTTGTCATCTTTAATTATTATAATGATAATATTTCTTTTTGAATTTCAGATTTGCAGTGTTCGAGCGAGGATGAATTCGACGAGGTTCCATTTATCAGCGAAGAACCAACGGATCATGTGGAAATGGAGAATTTAGATTTGGAAGAAAATCGGTAGATAAAAATTATTTTCTCTATTTTTTGCAGAGAATTAATTTTCAAAAATATTAATTTTGATTTTTTTCCCCAGTGATATGAAGGTGAATTATCAAGGACTAGATCGATTAGGATCGCCGATGAGCGAAATGAGAGATATTGAAATGCCGGCCGACGACGACAGTCAACAGGCAGCTGAAGCAATGGTGCAATTGGGGAATGTTGGGTTTTATGCTAGAGAACAACAACCGATCCTTCAACAAGGTATTTTTTTTACTAAAGAAAAACTATTTTCGAATCTACAATTTGTATTTGGAAAAAAATATTTTTCGTCTTTCTAAATCATCTGAATTCTTTTTCAAATTTTTTTGCAAAATTTGCTTTATTGAAAGTTAATTAGAGAATTGATCGTTAGAAGTTGAAGAATTGTTGAAATAAATTTTAAAATTTTTAATAATTTGAAAATAAATTATAAATTTTAAATAATTTGGAAATAAATTTCAAGTTTGAAATAATTTAAATATAAACTTTAAATTTTAAATATAAGTTATGAATTTTAAATATAAATTTTGAATTTTCAATATAAATTTTGTTTTTTAAATATAAATTTTGAATTTTAAATATAAATTTTGAATTTTAAATATAAATTTTGAATTTTAAATATAAAATTTAAATTTTAAATACAAATTTTGAATTTCAAATAATTTTTTGAAAACATAAATTACAGACGAAAGTATGGACGTTGATCCGAATTACGATCCATCGGACTTCCTGCTGGCTGGCTTGCCCGGCAGGGAGAAGAAAGAGGAGAGTAAAATTCAAGACGACTTAGCTGTTTCGGAATCCGAAGACGAGAATATTGTCGAAAAACAAGAGCCACCGTCGAATGAAGAAGATGGAGGCGATCTATGGTTTTAGTGCATTGGTTACCATCAAAAGGCTTATTTGTACATATTTTAATTTCTTTTTTGCATAAATTATTATTCTCGTTGGAAATTTGTCCAATTTTCGACATTTACAATTAGCGATAGTTTCAATTTATAAATGTTAATAGCTTGAATTCACGATTATTGTTAATTACGATCGAATAATGGTCATTGTTATAATGGTTATTGTAATTATAATATTTAACCTTGCTCTTTATTGCTACAATTGGTAAAAATGGTAAAAAGATGGCAAAGAAGGTTAATTAGTAAATTAAAAAGAATTATAAATGATTAAAAAGAATTATAAATAATTATAAATAATTAAAAAGAATTATAAATAATTAAAAAGAATTATAAATAATTATACATAATTAAAAAGAATTACAAATAATTATAATAATTCACGTGCAATGATTTGATCGTAATTAATAATAATAAAAATAGCAGGAAAGGTAATAATAATTGGTATTATTATTATTATTATTATTATAAAAGAGTAATTTCACTCACCGTTTTGAAGAAATAAATATTTTCCACCTTGAATTTTTCATTCTTGTTTAAAGTTCCTGGAAACTTGACGATCACGAAGACGAAAACGTTTCCAAAGTCCATAACGCACTTCCCAGTCGACGAAGAAGAGTTCCGGTTTCTCCCAACGTACGTGATGTGTCGCGAAACTGTAACGCGATTGAATTGGTGGATTTAAATACGGAGCCCATTGTGCCCTCTCCATGATGATTTTATTCACATATTCATAGAAAGTCTCGGCCTGATGTAACCAGCAGATAAGTGACATTACGGAAATTATCAGGACATGAACGTGATAGACGGATTCACGATGAAAATTCCCGTGGGACATGATTTTGTCCTGAATTGTCATTGTGAGACACGCCAAAGAAGCTGCAGTGAAGCCACAGGGAATTTCGACGGCAATTAGACAAATTGTACAATACGTTGTCTCCAAATTCAAACGATATGAACAATGATTAATGACACTCATCAGCAAACATTCGTGAATGTCCTGTCGATGTTTCTTCAAAAATGCCTTGTCCTCCATACGATATGGTCTGCTATTCAAATGAAATCGGGAATTTTGAAAAAAAATCTTCGGCGTATCGAAGAGGAAACGATTCTCACCGCGATCGATCAAATATTGCATCACGCGATTACCGAGAAGACTGACGAGACGATTTGACGATTTTATCATTTTCACCACGAGGGGAAATAATTCTTCAGTGAGCGTATTCTCGAACAAATCAGTCTGGTGCATGTACGCCGCGTACTCCAAAGTACTACCAAAATCGAGAATCGAATTTTTTTTATTCTCATTAATTGCCCAGAAACACATTCGATTAATGAAGATCAAAATCAAAGAGCTCGACGCCTGTTTTATTAGATAACGAATACAGAGTTCGAAACCGCGTGTAAATACCGTGTACTCCAGTTCAGTATTATTTTGCAAACTCTGGAGGTAAAGTTTCAAGAGTCTCTCAACAAAATTGACAGTTTCTTCAGTCTGGGGCCATTTGTAAACAGCGAGAAGTTCATACAGTGTTTTTATAATTACCCGAGCATTTTCAATTATTGCAATTTGTTGCTCGACCTTGTCGCACAAGGCGTGAGCAACAATTGCACCATGAGCGCCATTTTCGATTAATTGCCAAATTATTTCCGAGCATAAATCCTCAATATGCCAGAGACGTTCATTATCCAGATGATTGATGACAATCTCCACAATTTGTCCACATTTCACTGGAATGTAGACTTTCAAAAGGTGAATATAACAATTTTTTGCTTCTTGATAGCGTTTTTCGCGTTTCCATCCACAGGTGTCAATGTACCAAAAACTGTCGTCGAATTGTGTGATAATTTTCATCGAACAATTGATAATAGTCTTGGGATCTTCCAGTTGTAATTGATCATCAGACGATTGCTGTACAATTTTCAGAAGTGATCGTAAACTTTTATTTCTCACAGATTTAATATTTTTGCCATCGGGTCTTAGGGAAATGATAAGTTTTTCCAAATTTTCAATACTTTTCTTGAGTTCCTCATCCAATAGGGGGTGAATTTTTCTACGAAAACAAGGAAACTTGTAGTCCATGTTACTTTTTAAATATTAAATATTTACTAAAAGACATTATCATTTTTTTTACTTTTCAATAAACTTTTTTTTATTCATAAATAAACAAATAAATAAATGTAAATAAACAAATCTGCTTGAAATATTTCGAGAACTATGACGTCAGAGCAGAGGTGCCAACCAAACGAATTCTACCAGGGTTGGGAAGAAAAATTCCAACTTCATGAAAATGCGGCTTTAGGCGAGACGCGCGTGCGCAAAATGGCACTAACCTAACATAACCTAGCAATGATAGCAAACCTAGCAAACCAAAACATAAACACCGGCATTTGAGTTTTTATTTTTTTAATTATCGCGTACAGGGGATAAAAAGAAGTATTAATGTGCAATTGAAGGGAGAATTGTGATATTTGGAAGAATTGTTAAATATTTATTTTCCACACCGGCAGTATGAGAAATTAGAGTTAAATACACGAATGATGCGGAAGTACGTGGCAGTGGGTGTTTGTGTAATCGAATAGAATGCTTACGTTTCATTCGCGATAATTTTTAAATAATTTCAACAAATTGACATTCCTGACATTGGTAATTAATCTTAAGAATTTAATAAACGAGGACTAAAAAATGGCAGCAACAATCGACAGACGAGTTGCTTTAATCACAGGAATCACCGGTCAAGTAAGTGACTACTTTTATTATCGATTTTATTTATTTAATTTCTAATTTCTAAAATAATAAAAAGTAGTGAACCATTGTATTGAATATTTGCATTTTAGTTTTGAATATAGATTCCAGAGATAAAAAACGCAAACTCTGCAAATAAAATACAAAAAATATTAAACAGTAAAAATTGATACAGTACATAACTATAAATGGAGACAATTATTGATAAATTAGGATATAAAATAGGAATATTGGAATGCAAAAATATTTTTTAGAGAGAATTTGGTTAGAAAGTGAATTAAATTTTTTAAATGAAAATTCCAGGACGGTTCCTACCTGGCTGAATTTCTGATCGAGAAAGGATACGAAGTGCATGGGATGATTAGAAGATCGAGTTCTTTTAACACTACACGAATTCAACATTTGTACGCGGATCCAAAATGTCATCGACAGGAAAAAATGAAATTACATTATGGAGACATGACGGATTCAAGTTGTCTAGTTAAACTCATTTCCTTGATTCATCCGACTGAGATTTACAATCTTGCAGCTCAGAGTCACGTTAAGGTGAGACCTGAATATTTTCTCAATTCTCGAATAATTTAAATTTCCAATTTTCTATTAAGAGAACGAAAAAAGATGGAACTTTTCTTTTCTGAAATGTAATTTTTACCTTTTTTTCGTGTTAATAATAATAATAATAAATAATAATAATAATAATAATAATAATAATAAAATATTAAAAATAATAATTTAAAATTTCAGTGTTTCGATTTTTCGTTTTTACGGTTTTTATTTTGAAATAAATTTTTCTTTGTGGGAAAATAATTTTGTTTTTCCGCAGGTGAGCTTTGATTTAAGTGAATATACTGCTGAGGTTGACGCTGTTGGAACAGTGAGAATATTGGACGCAATAAAAACATGCGGCTTGGAGAAATCAATAAAATTCTATCAAGCATCGACATCTGAACTTTATGGAAAAGTTGCTGAAGTGCCACAAAATGAAAATACACCTTTTTATCCTCGTTCACCTTACGGTAGATATTTTTTCCCCATCTTTTACTTTCTGACAGGGGAATTTTTTTTCCAGTTTTAATTTAATTTAATAATTTAGTACAGAAAACGATTTTTTTCTTTCAATTTAATAATAATTTAGTCGATTTAATAATAATTCAGAAAGAAAAAAGCTTAGTTTCAATTTAATAATAATTTAGTCGATTTAATAATAATTCAGGAAGAAAAAAGCTTAGTTTCAATTTAATAATAATTTGACTATGTGAAATCTAATTAAACAATTCTCGTTACAGCCTGTGCTAAACTCTACAGCTATTGGATTGTTGTAAATTATCGAGAGGCTTACAATATTTTTGCCTGCAATGGAATTCTCTTTAATCATGAAAGTCCAAGGAGGGGGGAAAATTTTGTGACCCGAAAAATTACGAGATCTATTGCAAAAATTCAACTTGGATTGCAAGATGCATTGGTGCTGGGAAATTTAGACTCGAAACGAGATTGGGGTCACGCCAAAGATTACGTGAAGGTAGAGAAAAGAAATTTTTTTTTTTGTATACAAATTAATTTGTATGTGTATAGAAAATAATTTTATCAGTGAGACAAATTATTCCGAGAAGAGACTTTTTGAAATTTTGTTTTCAATTATTTTATTTTACAGGCTATGTGGCTTATGCTTCAACAATCGGTTCCCGAAGATTACGTCATCGCAACGGGCGAAACGCATAGTGTGAAAGAATTCGTGGAGGCTGCATTTGAATACGTTGGACGAACGATAAAATGGGAGGGCCAAGGTTTGAATGAAGTTGGAATAGACGTGAAATCTGGTGATGTTTTGGTGCGAGTCGATCCGAAACATTTTCGTCCGACTGAAGTGGTAATTATCTTTAATTTTTCCTTCTATTACGATATTCTTTTTTTTTACTATCACAAAAAAATAATTTCAAAACTTAATTAAAATCGTGTTTTGCTGTTTCTAATTTTTCATTTCTTGAAAAAAGGGAAAATTTACTAGTTTATTAGTTTTAAACGAATTTCTTTGTTTAGCTATTTTTTAGTTGATTACAGGAATAATATTATTGCAAATACGTTTTATTTACATTTTTCCGTTTGTTTACATTTGACGCATTTGTCACGTCAAAAATTTTAGGTTATGTTTATAATCGTTTTACCTTTTCTTTTTTTTCCTTTCACCATATTTATATTTTTGGTAAAATGAAAAGCGATCCTTAATGAATATCCCTTATTTTATTCATCTCTTTCTGCATTTTCACTTTAATTAATAGATTTAACTAAAATTTGACTCAAAATTTTTCTACTTTTACTGTCTTCATATTTATCTGCAACGTCACGTGAATAAATACAGTTCATTAACAGCGTTTAGATAAATAGTTTCAATAGTTATTTTCGCTAACATTTGGAAATACAATCTTGTAAAACTATATTAATTGCTAAATAATTCTTTTTTTTATTATTTATTTATTATAGTTAATTTTTTTTAATTTTAATTTTTCAAAAATTCAAAAACGGCGGGTAGGATTCAAGTTAAGCCCGGTTCATAGGGTGTCAATGTCCGCCATTTTGTGATCACTCTGTGACTCTGCACGGCAAAGCAAAGCTTTGCTGATTATTGAAGAAAATATTTATTCCTTTCGATTTTAACGAATTTCCGCGTTTAGTTTTAGTGCAGAAAAGTATCTTAGTATTTTCAAACTTGTAGGATTTGCTTCTGGGCGACGCTTCAAAAGCAAAAAGCAAACTCGGCTGGGAGCCAACGGTTTCCTTCAAAGATCTCGTAAAGGACATGATGGACGCCGACTTGGAGCTGATGAAGAAAAATCCAAATGCTTAGGAGTTTTGGACGAAATGTAACAATGACAAAAGTTTCTCGAAGAAACTGATTTTTTTTAATGCGGTCAGTGTCTGTTTTTAAACATAACTATATATTTTTGTACAAATCCGTATGTACTGAATTGAAGGTTAAGTTTTTGGTCGCATTTTTCATTTCAATTCCAATGTTTACAATTTTAGTGTGCAATTTTGTAAATTTTAATTTGTTTCTGTTACTTCTTTAAAAGAAGAAAGTAATATTCCAAACAGCATTATCGAGATATATCCAAAGGATGAAAAGTCAGAATTGCAATTTTTTCTCTGGACGAAAAAATGTGAATGTTTTTATCTGAAAATAGATTTCAGTTTTTCTAACTGAAATGATTTTATAGGAATGATTTATAAAACTTTATAATATTAAGTGACATCTCTCGTTGATTTAAATATAATTATTTATTAGAAATAAGTTAACAGTATTTTATTATTATAAATTAATTATTACTTAGAAATTATCTTTATACAAATTATTATCGCATCTTATTTTGTAAGTCAAAGTCGAAAAAAATGACTTTGATAATAAATTAAATGTTCTAATATATATATTTCAGGGTATTTATATTTACAAAAGCAGACTTGTTTTTTGAATGAAAAATTCGCACAATTTAATTTTTTGTGTAATAAATTGTTTTATCATAATTTCAGACGTGTCCCTTCATTTCCATATCCGTTTCTTTGGGGCGAAGAATCAAGAAACTTTTCCTCGGAACGGGATATTTTTATGTGAAAATGTGAAATGTACGGATTTATTGAAATTCTGAGAAGGGTGTGTGTGTTGTGTATTTGAGATCTGTTTGAAAACGAAGTCTCTCGTATTTGCGCTTTTTGAAGAAACAAACAATCGACATGTGTGACTTTAACGTCTCGGAGTCATTAAAGTCCCTAAAAAAACGCGCAGTAAACAGGCAAGTTCCGGTATTTTTGTCTCTCGATCCAAAAATTGTTTTTTATGGTAAAAATGACAAATTTAATTTCCCACACATACATTTACATTCATACTTTATTTACACGATTTTTTATCACATTCAATTCAAAAATGGAGAGAAAATTTTCGAATCTTATGAGACAAGGAAAGAAGTGGTTAGCTTCCGGAAACTGGAGATTTTCTCAAAATATTGTCGATCGTAAACAAGGACGATTTAATGCGATGCTCTGGAACTTGAACCGAGGTTGATTCCTTCTCCTTTAAACATCTTTCGTATTCGTTTATTTTCTCTGAAAATCCAGGTATTTGCATGTGACTCGTAATCTGTAATAAATATATAAATTTGTAATTTATAAATATTTTTTTGTTTTTTTAATTTTTGATTTCTTTTTTTTCAGATTAAAATATTGAGAGAAATTTTACAAACCGGAAGTATGCATGAAGTTTGATTTTGAAGTTTCTCAAAGTTCCTCTGCTTTCGCGTTCGTCGTCGACGATAATTTCCATGCTCGAACATTTCACTTGCCGATGGATCGAGTGTCCAGTAACTTCCCTTGCCGGCAAATTGTTCATCTTCACTGGGACATGTCTTGTCGCGGGGTATTTTCACAAAGCAATCATTAAGACTGAGATTATGGCGGATGGAATTTTGCCAACCTTGACGATTCTCACGATAATAGGGAAATTTGTCCATGATGAAGCGATAAATACCGGAAAGTGTTAATCTCTGTTTTGGCGATGAATTTATTGCCATTGCTATTAGTGCAATGTAAGAGTACGGCGGCTTTTCACAACGTGGATGACTTTTAAATCGGTGAAGTGGCAAGGACCAGTAATGAGATAAATCCATTGGACTCGAGAGCGACTGGAGACTAAGTGTTGGAGTCAATGATAAACTGTAGTAATTTGGCAATGGACACAGCGTGGGAATTATTTTCTCCATGATTATTTTTTTATACAACCTGGAAAGATTATTGGTTGGTAAATTTTATTTTTTTTTTACTAAAAATAAATAGTCTTAATTAAGACTTCAGAAATATAAATATTCTTTGAAATTTATCTATTTTATATTTTCGACACTAGGAGAAATAACATTTCTTTACGGTAAATTTTCGTGATACTAAAACTGAATTTCTATTACTAGACATTTATAATATTCAATTTTATTCCACATAAGTGACTAATGTTTATTTAATATTTTATGTAATTTTTTCTTTTGTAATATCCAAGTTTGCTTAATTGGGAATTATTTGTAATTCTTTTGTTCGCTTTTTTTGATATCTAGATATTTGTCTCTCTCTCTCTCTCTCTCTCTCTCTGGTAGAAGTGAAACAAAATGTTTATTTAGTATTTTTATCTTAGTTTCAGGTGGAAGATTCTACGTCAATATTTTTGTCCTCGTTAATATTTAAAACTATAAATGAATAATTATTCAATACACTACTGTCTTATCAAGCGAAAGAGACAATCTGTGTGACGCGAGAATTGCTCAAATATATTCAAATTGCAATTCAGACACACCTCCTTTTTAATGTCTTTGAATTAGAAAAAAATTCCTTTATATTCAAATTTAGAAATTTTTAATTTGTACTTACTTTTTATTTACTTTTTATTTACTTTAATACTTTTTTTCGTTCTTGTTTCGTTTAAAAATTGGTGAATTTATTAATCTGATTTTGTGAGATGTTTTTGTCTTTCTTTTCGATATATATAACGTTTTTAAAGTAAATAATCATTATTGACTCTTTGAATGTGAAATTTTCTGTTTCTTTGCATCATTATTTTTCAATATTGATAATGAAAAAAAATTTGAATATCTTTAATTAAATCGTATGTTACACGTAATAATAGAAAATATAACAATGGAAATAGGAAAATTTATTGAACTCAACAAGTTTGTTTTAATTTTTCCTTTTTTATTAAAATACTTTTACTTTACATTTAACTCAATGTTCTATATTTTTAATTTGTTATCTTTCAATGCTTTTTCACAAAAAAAAAGGAATTTTAAACGATAAAGTAAAATCTAAAAATTATTTTAAGTAGACAATTTTTGAGGAAAATTGAAAAGTATTTTAAGTAAAGAAAAAAGGTTTTAAGTACAAATTATTACTTAATTTTTATTTTCTAAGGGATTTTTTTAATTTTATTAAATTTAAAATTCTGATTTTATTTTCTTTAAGCTTAAAATCTGAAGGAAAGAAAAAAATATCGGAATTACTGGAAAAATCAAAATTTGCTCAAAGACAATTTAGTCGCGAAATAATTATTTTCTTATAATTTAATTTCAATTGTAAATAATTTTTTCTTACTTTGAAATTTTTATATCCTTGGAAAACGAAAATCACTCGGGTACTTTTCACAAAAGGAACCTTATCACTCTATAAACTCAAGACACACTTTTCTGATGAACATTTTTCGATTTAAAAATATTGAAAATAATTTTTACGAAAAATTTTCTTTAAATTTGAGATAATTTTATTTTTTGACTGATTTTTGTAACAAATTGATTGACTAATTGTTTAAGGAATTGATTGACTAATTTAACTAATTGACTGACAAATTTAATTAATTGATTGACTAATTTAACTACTTGACTAATTGCTTAACTAATTGATTAACTGTTTGACTAATTGATCAACTGATTGTCTAATTGATTGATCTCTTTTTTTGTAGGGAGCTGTTATCGAGCGAGGAAAAAGTCGGTCGATAGTTTAAGTTGTGATGAACGAAAATCGACTAATGAAGGGTGTTTTAATTTGACATCACGGGGGTATCTGCCATCGACTCCGCCCATGAATTTTCAGAAACTCCCGTTTGGCTTTTGAATTCAAGGAGGAGGTTACCTATCCGACGACCGCACTACATGTTTTATTGCTGTTTACACATATGCCTTAACACCCACGCCGGTAGTAACTGAGCCAATATGTAAACAGAGTTGCGGTAATTATACCGAAACTCGCGCTTCTTGGAAATAGTCGCCACCGTTTTTCCATCTTCCTCTACATAGACCCCCGATTTACTGCCAATTTGGAGAAAAAAACAAAGAAACAAAAAACAAAAATGATAAATGAAAATATTGGTAAGAATTATTATTATTACAATATTTACTAGAAAACGAGTAATTACAGTATTTACTAGAAAACGAGTAATTACAATATTTTTACTAGAAAAAAATGTAATTCAGTTCGGAAAGAATTCAATTTTAAACATTGTTTTCTAACTAATTAAATTCATATGGTCTTTTGACTATTCGAGGAAATTTTTTTCCTATACGAAAAAAAAGAGGAGAAAAATAAAAGAGATCGAATTAAAGAAAATAAGAGTAAGGAAATTGAAAAAAAGAGGATAAAGTAGGATTAAGAAACGAGTTTCGTAAAATAACAGTTTTCAGGAAAAAAAAGTCGAGGGCAAAAAATTGACTCCCTTCCTGAAAAAAAATTCTGTCTTTCCAAGTATTTTTATAGAATAATACTTTGAATTACAACATAATATTATAAAAATAATATTTGGATAAAATATGTCTATAATCAGATTAGTGGAAAAAAAAATGTTTTTTTACTAACGGAAATTTACAAGAAAAAACATTACTTTCGTCATATATTAATATTGAATTGTTTGCTTTGAAAAAATAAAGCGATCAATTTTATTTGTATGGCTGAAAATTTGTAAAATTTATTTTAAAGTACACAATTCTTTTTTATTTATTTTTAAACATTTTTCTTTTATTTATTTCTTCACTTTTTATACAATCTTGCTTAATATATGGAATAATTTTCATTTTTCTAAATCGATTTGCTTCTATTTTCAAATTTTATTCTCTATATTATTAAAAATGATAATCATTTTTTTTAGAAATTATGTTATGCAAAATAATTAATTATTATTAATTATTGTTATGCTAAATTATGTTATTAAAAATTAAGTAACTTTTCAAAAAGAAAAAAAGTGCTTTAGAAAAAAAAGAATTGGCGTCTTTTTAAGGCAAAATTTCTATTTCTCAAGTTATGAAGAATAGTTGGAGAGTTATTCAAATAGAAAAGAGTCACTCGTTTCAATATCCGGAAATTGATTACGTGAACTTAAGGCAAGCCACTTGAGAAAATGGGGCAAATCCAGATGACAATATACATACATTATCTGAAGAGTTCGAAAGTTGTAATTTTAATTGGCAGTGGTTGTAATTTTTTTACGCAAAAAAAGGAGAAAAAACAAAAAAAAATTTTTGAAAATATTTTTTCAATATTTGCGAAATATTTTAATTTTCTTAGTTTATTTATTTTTTCTGTTTTTAATATTTTCTGACTTTAATACAGAATTTGATTTTTGAAAATATTTTTTCAATATTTGCGAAATATTTTTATTTTTTAGTTTATTTATTTTTTGTTTTTAATATTTTATGACTTTAATACAGAATTTGATTTTTGAAAATATTTCTTCAATATTTGCAAAATATTTTTATTTTCTTAATTTATTTATTTTGTTGTTCCACGATTTTAATATTTAATTTGATTTTTTAATATTTTGGAAATTAATTTTTTCTTTTGCATTGAAAAAACTTTTTTAAATTCTCAATTTATTGAAAAAAAATACAAATTTTAGAGTAAAATAATTAGAAAAATAAATTTAAAGTTAAAAATTGCAAGGAAGTTAAATTATTTATGCGAAAAGATTTTTTTCTTTTTGTGAAATCGCAAAAGTTTATTCGTGCATATTTACTTAAAAGATGAGTAAATTTCTAATGCTCTAAAGGAAATTGTAAAGCAAACACAATTCCTCGTAATTCATCTTCTTTCACATAAACTTGTAAGGCTCTAATTATAAAAGTAGCTCTATTTGCTAGAAAATTTTTGACGAAAATAGATACATGGGCATTGAAATGTAAAATTAAATACTTCCGATGTGAGTGATTCATTTTTATTTGTCAAAACAGAAAACAAATTTTCCTTCTCGCTTTTAATATTTTTCCAAGACTCTTTGTTTCGTTTTTAGTATTTTTCTTTTCTTGAAAATAAGAATATTTGGAAAAAGAAAATGTTCAGTGGGAGAAAAATTGCAAAAATCAGTAGCAAATTTTATTTCTCTGATTTTTTGTTTTCTTTTAAGTATTTCTTTGACGAAAATATAAATATTTAGTAAAAAAAAAATTGCAAAAATGAGAAAAAAAATTTATTTTTTTGATTTTCTGTTGCTTTTTGACGAAAATAGAATTTTTTAATTTAGATTTAGATTCGATTTCATTTTATTCAGAAAGTGAAGACATGTGATAACAAGAAGTTTATTTAAATCAGTGAATAAAATAATAATTATTAATCATTATTCTCAAATGCGTTTAATGACTTATATTAGAATATTAGAGGTGGGAATTTATTATAAGAAAGTTAATTTCATGAAAAATAAAGAAAAATATAGAATACAGGTCGATTAATCGCCCTTCGAGTGTATATAAAATAATTACGCTTTATAATTTACATTTACATAGCGAGGCTAATTATCATAGAGAATATAATTAGCATAATCATGTGTTAAATCTTTCGAAGAATGATAGATTATTATCAACTGATCAAATTTTGATAAATCTCGCCATTTATAGTTTATACAATTTGATGCCCTGATTTAATTTTTAATTTTTTTTTCCTTTAATGTCTGTCACTTTTTAATATTCCAGACAATTTATTCTTGAAATATTAAAAATATTTTTTTATCTGTTTTACTTTTATTTCACTTTTATCTTTAATTTACTTTACTTTGTTTTCTTAAATGTAATATTCTTTTCTTCTATTGGATAATTTATTTATTTTTCGACACATGTAGACAATGTTAATAATTTCGTGTATAACTTTGATTGCAGAATTAATTTTCTTTATCTTAATGGAAAATTAATATTAGTTTCTTAGGTCTGAATAATAAAATGATTATTTTATTTTTTTTACTTATTTTTATTACTATCCATTTGGTTAATTTACAATTTATTTTCTTTATTTTTAATATTACGAAAAATTTATTACTAAAACTAATAATTTATTATGGTTGTAGTTAATTTAATTCAGTTCAATTAGTTAGTGAAAAAAAATTCTTACCCTAATTAAACTTATGATAATCTCGTTTTTATTCGTCGATTTAACATAAATTTATAATTTAGAAAAAAAAAGATAAAAAAAAATTTGTCAATTTCTGTTCGAATGAATAATTGCAAAATATTTTAAAGGTAAAAATAGTCTCTTTTTTTCTGGAGCAATCTATGATTTATATTGGCAGATAATTGTATTTTTTTCTTTAAATTATAATAAAGATGGCAAATAAGAGCATGTAATAAATATACACTTTTCGTCAGCTGAATCGTTTCAAAAAGAATATTTAATAAATAAAAAACAGATTTTGAAAATCTTTTGTTAAAATCGAATGAATATAAATTAACAATAATTATTAAAAAAGAAAGAAAAAAAACCATTGTGTATATTTATTACATTAGAAGTGATAAATTTTATTCGAAATTGTATATGTGCCACTGTTTTTTTTATGTTTTAAATTAACATAATTAAACATTTTAATCCATAAATTATAAATTTCTTGCGATTAGAAATTAATATATTGAGAAATCGTCAAATATAATAGAATAAACATTTTTTATTGTGTCTATTGATATAAAAAATTATTTGTTTCCAGAATATTCAAGAAATTTTCCCTTAAAAAATTTGATAAAAAGTCACAATTGAATTAATTAGAAAAATAGACTAAATCCTCGTTACAATTTCTTTTCTCTTCAATTTTCGATTTGATTTCTTTATTAAATTTAGAATTAAATTCTAATAAATACATTTTTGTACTTTGTTAGAAGCAATTTAAGGAAAGTTATTTTTTTTCCTTTTTTCGAGTGAAAGCGAAATGAGTTAATTAATTACGACAATTAAAAACACTTGTCCAGTGATATATTTCCTGACGACAGGAAGTGTGAAAACTATAATTTTATATTAAATTAATTTAAGTCGCTCTTTTTCTTTATCGCCTATAAAAGTGAATAATTTTTCCTGTGAAAATCGACATAATTATATGTTATATCAAAAATCCCCGCTTCTTTCTTCCGCATTATAATGCGTAAAAAAAGTAAGGAAACCAAATGTTACGGGATTTTAATATTCTCTTATTAAAACATAATTTTCATTCGCGTTTTTTTCGGAATAATGTTTTTTTTAACGCTTATTATGTATTATTTTGACGGAAATGAAATTTATACATTTATTCTTTTGCTCGGGTTATTAGGTAATATATATTTAGATCAAAAAAAAAATTTTTTTTTATATAAAATAAGAACTAAAATTCCATTATTTGACTTAGTTATTATTTACGTTTTATTAAGCATGAATATAGAAGAATAAATTGATAGGTCTTTTCACACCTGTTTAATATATACTTTTTTTTTGTAGTATTGAAATATTCCAGATGTATTTCTTTTTTTCTAAATTATTATAATTTCTCAGTGATAATGAATTAAATGAAAGAAATATACTGAATGCTGGGAGAAGTTTGTACAAGTTAATTTTTCTTAAGTTCAATTTGTTAAGAGAAAAAAGTATAAACAAACTTTTATTGTAAAATCATTTCATCGCAAAAGTGGAAAAATATTTATATTTATTAATCTTTTTTTTAATGATGTTTAAATTGGTTTTTGTTTGAGATAAAATTTCTTTGGTGAAAATTTTATCTTGAATTAATTAATTAAATTTTTACTTTGTCAATCAGTGAATAAAATTTGTCAATATTAAATTAGAGAGTGGGAGTTGAATTTTATATTTGGATGCGGAGAAAATAGGGAAAAGATTCGATTTTTTTTCTTTCGAAAGAAATATTATTTTCTTTATAGACTTTTATTTTTTTTTTATTGAATAGAAGTATTTTATGATTTTCTCTCGAATAAATTAAAATATACTTTGTGTGATAAATTATCAAGAAATGCAATTTTCCCATAAAATATAAAATAATGATAATCGCTCCTAGTCGCGTGCAACTGACAGCTCTATATTGAGTTTTTGACCTCGTGTTTTTAATATGAAAATCTTATCTTTTTTATAATCGCTCATAATCTCTAAATATAATAGACAAAGAAAACATTTTTTTCAGTTGAAATATTTGACATTTATTTTATTCAATAATATTAATTATCAATTAATATTAATGACTAATAATTGTAATTTATAATAATAATGATGATTTTTTATTTTTTTGATAATAAAATAAGCCAATAAAAGATAAAGTAAAAAACAAGAATAAAATAATAAATTTAATATAATGTCCGTCAATAAAATGAAAAATAAAATTTTTTGCTTTTAAATTTGACATTTATTTACTTTTGGTGATTAATTTTATTACAAAACTTTCTAGTGGCTTATCGAAATTTCCTAGTTAGTTTTGCAATAAAATGTAATAAAAAATCCAAAGTTTCAACTGAAATTGTTTTTCATTTCTTTTTCGTTCAAATTTAATTCGATTATTTGCATACAAAAAAAAAAAAAATTTGTAAAATTTGCAAAAGATATTTTGTTTTCTCAATAAAATATATAAAGCAAAAACTTGTTATTTAAATAATAGAAATGATGTGGAAATATAAAATTCGTGCATCCCTGATAGATGCACATTGACAGAAAAACTTTCTCCTACGCAATTTAATATCATCCTGCGGGTCATGAGTGTTTTTCGTTTTCTTCCTCTTTCGATATGTTACACCACACGAACGCTGTCACATCGCGTCGAATCAATTAGCAACTTTAAATAGAGAATTGGACGCAAATTTGCTTATTAAAATGCGAGAATGCTGAAAATTTACATATATTCATATATATGACACTTTTGAATGTTATTTTTTTTCTCCTCTTTTTTTCTGTAAATTTTTTCCATTTTTTTCTCGTTTTTGTATTTATAAAATAAAAGAATGTCGAGTGTGTTTATTTATTTTGTATCTAAATAATCGAATACATTATCGTTATTTTTTTTATAAATGTTTGAATTTATCCTGGACTTTTTGGTTTTGTATAGTGGAAAATTTTGTTTGTAAATAATTTTAACTTGTATAGTACTGTTAATTAATTGTATAAATTGATATTAA
>JAVJHR010000086.1:0-25000 GCA_032872475.1 Leptopilina myrica (nomen nudum)
GTAGAAATAAATTTGTTAAATTTCGCAAGAATTTCTTAATTGTTTCAAATTTATTAATTATCGCGTTTATTTTTCAATTATTGTATTAGTTTGGTAATTTATTGATTATTGTCTTAATTTATTAATTTTATAAATATTGTTAATTTATTAACCTTCTAATTTTTAATGTATTAACTTTCTAATGTTTTAATTTATTAACTTTATGATTTTTATAATTATTCTGCTAATTTATGAATTAATGTATTAATTTTATTAATTTATTAATTATCTTCTGGATTTATTTTGTTAATAATTTTCATTTGTACTTTGAATTCAAATCGTATTGTTGAAAGTAGCGAATATTTTTATCAGCTTCGATTTTTCGTTTAATTCACATATATTCGAGTTTATAATTCTCTTGTTTTTGAAATTTATTTTTCAAAATTATTTCAGAAATTCACGCAGTTAAGCGGGAGGTGTCAGCTCTAGAGGAAGAGAACGCAGAATCGGAAAATTTACGCGTCACTGCCGAAATGAAGATAGTCGACCTCGAGGAGCAACTCGAGGCACAAAATAAAATAATGCAAAACGATTCGAAGCAAACGGACATTTTCGCCGAATTAACAACGAAAATAGAAACTCTCACCAAAGAAAATGAAGAATTACAGCAGAAAATAGCGAAAGGAACGTCTGATTCAGGATCAACGGGATCTTTCGAAACCCTCCAGGAGACAGATCGCAGTGAATTGCTCAAGAAAATTGAGGAGATCTCCCAAAGGAATAATGAATTATTAAAGAAATTGTCGACACTCGAGGATTCAAATGTTGGCTCAACGGATTCATTCGAGGCGATCAATGAAAGTGACAAGAATGATTTCATGAAACGAATCGATGCATTGACACGCGAGAATAATGATTTAGTGATAAAATTGAGTAAAATCGAGGAGAAGGGATCTTCCGATACGGGATCGACCGAGTCGTTTGAGAAAATCCCCGAGCACAGCGATAGTAGCATTAAAATCGAAATGCTCACCCGTGAGAATAATAATCTTGTCATTAAACTCACGAAACTCGAGGAGAAATTCGAGAATGATGCCACGATCGACGAACTGCGAAAATTAGAAGCCGAACGTAATGAACTTTCGGCGGAACTTGAAAAGTTGAAAACTCTCTCTCCTTCGGAAGCAGACTTTGAAAAATCCAAATCCGAAACGAAAATTGAGTCCTTGGAGTTGGAGATCGATAAATCGAGGAAGGTGATTGAGGAACAAAGCGAGAAGATAGAAGAAATGAATGTTCGACTACTCGAAAAGGACCAAGTGTTAAGGGAGAAATTACTCGAAGTCGATCGTTTGCAGTTGGAGCAACAAAAGGAAGAATTAGAGGCTTTGGTAAAGAATCTAAAAGAGGAATTAGAGAATACGATCAGTACATTCGAGGCGAAATTGGAAGCAGAGGGTCAAATTCTCCTGGCGAAGGATAAGGAGATCGCGACTTTGAAGGATAAGATAAAGATTAAGGAGAAAGATCTAATGGATAAGTACGCACAACTACAGAACGAAATGATAACAATCGATTCCCTGCAGGACGAACTCGAGCAAAGGAAAATCGATCTCCAGCAAAAGGACACAGTGATCGTCTCACTCACGGAAGAAGTCAACGATTTGAAAGTATCCCGAAAGTGGGAGATCACAACCGCCAAGAAGCAAATCGAGGAACTGAAAAATCAACTCCTTGTTGCGAAGAGTGCCGAGGAGTTTGAGCAAGTGTTACACGAGTCAAGAGCGAAAGGCTTGGAAATTACTCGATTGGAGGAGAAAATCGGAGAACTTGAGGCACAAATCGAGTCCGCTGAAGCTTGGGCTAGTCAGAGAAGCGAGATTGAGGCGAATCTGAGGGCTGAAATCGAGGAAACGAAACTGGAGAACGGTAAGAAGGTGGAATATTTGCAGGGTATGCTCGAGTCGAATGCGAAGTACGCTGAGGATCTTAAATTGGAATTGGATCAAGTCTATCAGGAGGTGGAGCGATTGAAATTGAAGCACGTCGAGGAGATGGACATGCAGAATAAGAGACTGGAGGAGATTATCGAGGATCTGCAGAATAAGGTGATGGAGACGGAGAATTTGAGGGGCGAACTGGAGAAAACGCAGAGTGAGAGCCAAAAATCAGGAGACGAGAGTCAGGCGCATGGGGAACTGGAGGCGAAGATCAGTGATCTAGAGCAACAACTTGGGGTGTCTTCGGAGAAGTCGCAGAAGCAATTGGAGAAGATGAAGAAACTTGTGGCGAATCTCAAGAAGAAGTCGGCGCTCTGTGAGGAATTGGAGAGCAGGGTGAGGAATTTGGAGGAGGAATTGAGTGGCGAGAAGAGTCAGAAGGAGGCGCTGAATCTAGAAATCAAGGAGAAGGATTCTTTGCTACTCGAGAAGGATTCTTTAATACTGGAAAAGGAAAAAAATCTCGAAGAGAAGGAGAAAAGTCTCGAGGAGAAGGTTTCGCTTCTGCAGAACAAGGACTCTTTGCTTCTGGAGAAGGACCAGGATTTAGAAGAGAAGGAAACGATTCTTCAGCAACAGGCGAGTGAACTAATCCAAAAGGAGCAACTTCTAGAGGAAACGACTGCAAACCTCCTTCTGGAGAAGAACAAATCGGAGGAAATTCTAGAGAAGACGAAAGAAGCCCAAGAGATTCTTCTATCAAACCAGGAATTGCTACGAGCAAAAGAGGAATTGTTGTCGTCCCGAGAGGAAATTCTCCGAGGACTCGAAAATCAAGTCACTTTCCTCGAAAACAAGGTTCTGGAGGTCGAGAACGATCGACAAGAGGTGAACAAGACGACCGAGAAGCTCCAGGTCGAACTCGACGAAGCTAGAGGAAGATTACAGCTACTGATGCGAACGATCGACGACGGAGAAGATTCATTCGACTCCCTCCTGGAGAAGTGCAGGCGGCAACAGATCGAACTCGTCGACTCAAAGGACAACGTCCGGGAATTGAGTGTCCGAATGCAGGTCATGGAAGCCGAGTACGTGGAACAATTGTCAATCATCCAGAGCTTGAAGACAGAGAACGGAATGCTCTCCTCAAGGTATAGTCAGATTAACGAACGACTCGAGAACGCCGAAAAGGAGTCGGAGGAAAGGAGAATACTTCTCGAACGCGCCGAGAGGGAGACCGAGGAGCGGAAGATAATTCTCGACACACTCGAACGCGAGAACGAGGAGCAGAAGACAAAGAATCTGGAGACTGACCAAGAGCGAAGGAAGCACTTGGAGAATCTTGAACGTCTAGCCGAAGAGCGAAGGGAGCGTCTCGAAAATCTCGAGATTGAAGCTGAGGAACGAAAAGTCTTGCTCGAGCGACTGCAAATCGATCTCGAGAAAAAGGAAACCGAAGTTGTCGAATTATTGGCCAAGGGAGAAGTAAGTCAAGTGATTAAGTGCGAAAGGTGCGAACAGTGTCAAACGTTGGTTCATACCCTAGAGGCAAGATTACAGGAGCGGGACGCCCAGATCGAGAACCTGGATAACGAACTCGCCAATTCGGTCGTCAACTTCGTGCAGATGCAGGATAACATTAGAATTAATAATCTAGGCCAGAATCGATCCCTCCAGGAGTCGTACAACGATCTAATGATGCAGTACAATTCCCTCTCGGCCGCCAACGAGGAAATGAAGCTCCAGCTCAGCGAAACTCTTGCCGAAAATCAGGAATTGCTACAAAAGATTCAGGCCCTGCAGGAGTTGAACGGTTCCCTTCGGGAGAGAACCGAGGCCGTTGAAATCGAATTGGCGAACGAGAAACTCGCCGCCGAGTCACTTCGACAACGGGAGACGTCAATTTCGAAACCGAATGAAAAAGAGAGCGAACAGAACCCGGAAGTCGGGAAAGTGAAGCGAGAAGCTGCGCCTTTGTTCGACGCATCGAAAGTGTTCGGCACTGGATCGGATCAGTCTGAGTTGACCAGACTTCGCGAAACTCTGGCTGAAAAAGAGAAAATCTGTCTGGAATTGTCAGGAGAACTGAAGGAAATGGAGCAATTGGCTAAGGAGCGATTGGCAAGGATCGAAGACTTGGAGAGTAGAAAAGTAGAGGAGAACGAGCTCGAGGCGTTGAGGAACGAAAAAGAGGAACTTAGGGCAGAGCACGAACTCTGTAGGTTCAGGATCATCCAACTGGAGAACGAGATAAAGAACTGTGACGCAGGTCGAGTCATCGAGCTTGAAGAGCGCGCGGGAAAGATACAACGGGACAATGAATTATTCCAATTGCAGGTGAACGATCTCAAGCGAGCTCTTGAGGACGCTAAAGAGACGACCGTTCCTATCAGAAGTCTCCAAGAAGTCCAGTCGGAGCTGAAGATCGCCCTTCAAGAGCGGGACCAACTTTCTCTCCAGGTGGAACAATTGTCCCTAGTTCAAGTTGAAAAACCATCAGAGGATGAAACGCCATCGAAAGAACTTTTGGAAACCTCTTCAAAAGTTGCAGCCCCTACAGAAAAAGTCGAAGAAGCTCTTCCATCCTGGGAAGTAGAAGAAGAAGAAGGCTGGGGCTTCCCCTCAGAAACGACGGCGGAAATCCTCCCCTTGACTCCAAACGTGGAACTTCGTCTACAAACCAAAATAGCCGAGTTAGAAGACCTGGTTCGCTCCCTAGAGCTCGAGAAGACGAAAATTCTGGAAGACAACAGTAACATTTCGGCGAAATGCGGAAAGTTGATAAAAAAACTAAAAGAATATAAAGTCCAGTTGGATAATTTGCAACAGCAACTAAAGTCTAGGAAGTTGACCAGCGAAATGTGCGATCTTGACTCGATGTTCAGCGACGAGATGAATTCGCAGATTTCAACGCTTGAAAAATCCCTCGCCGAAGCTAGGGAGGAAGTAAAGCTGACGCTCAAGGAGAAGGAGAACCTAGCGAATCGTCTCGATGTTCTGATGGCAGCGAACGAGCAACACGTCGAGTTGAAAGAGAAACAGGACATGCAACTACAAGTCCTTGAATTACGACTCAAGGAAATGGCGCAAAAATTGGACAAGCAGAAGGAACCCGAAAATTTGCCAGTTGGCGACGAGGGAGAATTGATGGAAACAATCAAGCAACTACAGGAGAAGACCACTGCGCTCGACCTCGAGAATCAGGAACTACAAGCCGCTCTCTATGAGCAGAAGACGAATCGCTTGGCCCTCGAGACGAAATTGGCGAAATGTGCCGAAAAACCAGAACAGGTCGAGAACTTGGAAGCCCTGAAAAAACTCAGCGATGATAAATTGGAGTTGGAGAAAATTTTGGAAAAGCAAAAAGAGGAGTACAGCGTCCTGAGAAAGCAGTACGAGCAAAGTTTGATGGACGCGAACGATCAGGTGCAAGCGATGAGGCAAAATGCAGACCTACTGAAAGAGGAATTCGACAATGAACTCGAGAATCTACGTCGAGAGTGCGAACAAAAAAGTTCCCGTCTCACCGAAAGTGTTCTCCAAAAGGAATTCCTGCAGAACGAAATTCTCCAGAAGGACCAAGAAATTCTTCCCCTGAAGGACGAAGTTCTCCAATTGAGGGAATCGATCGAAAAAATGTCCGAATCCCAAAGAGAACGACTGGTGGAGAACGAGAGAGTGACCCTCCTCCTAGACGAGAAAATCCAAAGGGAAAACGAAAATCATGAAAGAGTTTCGATTCTCGAGAATAGTTTGCAGACTCTCCGGGAGAATGGCGAGAAAACAGAAAATGAGTTGAGGGAAAAGTCGAACGTAATTTTGCACCTGGAGGAAGTGGTGCAAAAATTGCAAGAGGAACTCGAGGGTAAAGCGCGAGAAAATTGGGAACTGGGACAAAAACTACAAGTCGAGGAAAAAGAGATTGAGAGACTCGAGGAGGACAAGACGGAGTGTCACGATAATTTGCGAGTTGAACTCGAGGCGAAACGTCAGGAACTTGAGAAAATGGAGATCGAGACGGAGAAGTTGAGAAATAAACTCACGAGCACGGAGCTTTTGGTAAATGACTTCGAAACGAAACGAGTCGAACTCCAAGAGAAGGAGGAAGAATTAAAAGCAAAGGAGAGGGAATTCGAAGAGAAGTTTTCGAACAGTAGAAAAGAGTACGAGGAGAAAATTCTCGAGATGAATGAAGAATTGCGAGTGAAAATTCTCGAGAAGGAGGAAGAACTGCAAAGAATGATTGCCGAGAACAATGAGGAGCTGCAGAGAAAAATAGTCGAGAAGGAGGAAGAACTACGACAGGCGCTTTTCGAAAGAGAAGAACAGCATCGACAGAAGATGTTCGAGAAGGAGGAGGAATTAAAGCAAAATTCTGACGATCTGGCGGAGAAAAATCGCAAAGACTCGGAGAATTTGCGCAAAACGGCCGACGACGTTCCAATGTTCCGCATGGGAGGACTCGATGATCAACCAGGCGAAATTGATCAACTAAAGGCGGAATTAACGCAAAAGCAATTACAAATCGAGCATCTCGAGGCTTCGTTGAATCTAAATACCTATTCGCAAATAATTCAAGAACTGCAAGACACGGTGAATCAGTTGTACAACGAGAAGGCGCACTTTGAAGTCACTCTGGCGACGTTCTCGCAGAATTTAAAGGAACAAGTGAGTGAGAAGGAGACGGAGATTAGGAATTTGAGACAGGAACTTGAGGAGGTGAAGGTGCAGAAGGAAGAGGCATCGCCCAGAATGAGTCGGAGGAAGAGATCACTGGACGAGGAGGAGAATCAGAGATTGAGAGACGCCTTGAGAGCCTGGGAGCAGGAGGTGCAGGACTTGAGGCAAATCCTGGCGGAGAAGGACGCGCAACTCATGGAGGATTCTTCTGGCGGTGATAAAATGATGATCGAGCGATTGATGAGCGAGAAGGAGCAGATGAGAGTTGAGTCGCAGGAGAATTTGGAGAGAATGCTCACTGAGAAGGAGATTCAAATTGAAGAGGTTTGTTCACTGATTTAATAGTAGCGGGGGTTGCCACGAAACCTGAAATGCTGGAAAACCTGGAAATGTCAGAGAATTTTTTTTTAAATTGAAAAAAACCTGGAAATGTCAGGGAAGTTTGATCGAAGTCCTGGAAAATTTATTTTCGAAATCAAATTTTACTTAGATATTTCAAAATTAGTTCAATTTTAAAAGAATTGAAATTACAATTTTTATAAGAAGATGTACTTGAAAACATTTTGATTTAAAATTTTGTAAAACTTCAATTTTAAATGAATTTCATTTTAAAAAAGTTGAAAAACCCAAATTTAAAAAAAAAACCTTAAAAACAATTCTTCTAAAATTTTTAATAAATATTACTTAAAAATAACGGATTTGTAGAAGAATTTTAGTTAAAACACTAAAACAAAATTGATTTTTAAAAATATTATTGGAGAAATTCAATTATTTTTAGAAAAAGTAAAATTCTTCTCAGAATATCAATTTTTTTTTATCTTTTATTATTTATTCTTCAAAGAATTCAATTATTATCAAAAATTCCAATGAGACAATATTTAATTTTTTTCAAAATAATTTTAATAAAACTCTTCGTAGAAATTTAATTGATTTCAAAAATTTTTTTTTAATTTAATTATTTTCAATGTTTGCTACTTTGAATAAAATTTCACGAAACAATTCAATTATTTAAAGCAAAAGTTTCATAAAAATTAGTCTGAAGAATTCAATTATTTTCAAACGTCTAATATAATTCTTCGCAAAAATTCAATTATGTTCGATTTACAAAAATTCTTGTCAAACTTTAAATTATCCTTATAAATAATAACATTTTTCTCCGAAATTCAAATATTAATAATATTCTTGTCAGAATTTGAATTATTTAAAATATACAAAATTTTTATCAAAATTCTCGAAAAATATAAATATATTGTTCATTTTTTTTTTACTTTGTATCTTGACAATGAATAATAATAATAATAAACATAATAATTAAATTCTGATAAAATTTGTTATAAAAATTCAATGTTTAAAAAACATTCAATTATTTAATAAATTATTTATTTTTATAGTTATATTATTATAGTTAAATAATTAATTTCTTGTTGAGTTTTCTAATAAATATTGATTTAAAAATAAATTTAATTAAAATTTTTTTTGGATTGTAATTGAATATCATATTTAAAAATATTTATTTATTTGAAAATTCTACGAGAATTCATTAATTTCACTCTAAAAATAAACATTTTATTAAATAATTCAACTTTTTTTTTAAATTGAATTTTCATCGGAGAATCAACAAATTTTTAAATAATAATTGAAATTCTGATAAGAATTTTATTGAAATTTTTGAAAATAATTGAATTTCGGAGGAAATTTTTATTATTTATAAAGTTTATTTAAATTTTGACGGGATTTTTTGACAAAATTTTGAAACATAATTGGATATTTGCAGGGCTCGGATTGTGCGACTTTTTTCGACTTTTTTGTGAAAAGATGCGACTAATCGACTTTTTCGAAATTTTTTTTAGTAAAATGCGGCTGAAATTTTTTAAAATTTTCAGAAAATTAAAGTTAAAGGAAAAAGTTTTAGTCAAATAATTGTTCTGTTAAGTTTATTTAAAGATTTCTTTCAAATTTTTCAAAAAACATTAATAACTTCTTTTTTAAATAAATATTAAATTATTATTTTTCCATAAGAATTAAAATCGATTTCTTCATGTTTTGTTATCATTAAAGATAATTTTGATATTTTTAAAAATAGTTGAAATTGTGGGGAGAATTTAAAAAAAATTTTCTGAAAATAATTGAATTTCTGCGATGAATTTTCTTATTTTTTAAAATAATTGAATTTTGCAAAGAATTTTATCAGAACTTTTGAAAATAATTAAATTTCCATGATGAATTTTATTATTTATAAAGATAATGATATAATTTTGACGAGAAATTTAAAAAAAATTTTTGAAAATAATTGAATTTCTGCGAAGAATTTTATTACTTTTGAAAATAATGGAATTTCCATGATGAATTTTATTATTTATAAAATTTTGACGAGAAATTAAAAAAATGTTTGAATGTAATTGAATTTTTGCGAAGAATTTCATTACTTTTGAAAATAATGGAATTTCCATGATGAATTTTACTATTTATAAAATTTTGACGAGAAATTAAAAAAATGTTTGAATGTAATTGAATTTTTGCGAAGAATTTCATTTCTTTTGAAAATAACCGAATTCTTGAGGTTTCTAATAATTTTCTTATTAATAATAAACGTAGTTTTAAAAATCTGGATAAATTAAATTTTTTGACCTGGAAAATCTGGAAAAGTCAGGAAATTTGAAAAAGGTAGAAGCGTGGCAACCCTGTAGTAGTTTTTTCGAATAATTTAATAAAAAAATTCAATTCATCATTTAAATTAGTTAGTGGCAATTTTATTGTCTCTTAAAATAATTAAACTTTTTCAAAAGAATTCTATTGTCTTTGAAAATAAATTGATCGAGAAAATTTATTACTAAAAAATTATAAAGTTACGTTAAGTTTGTTTTTAAATCTGCGGACGAATAATAATCTTTTGGAAACATTTAACAGGTGCGATCGAGACTCGAGGCGGAGAACGAGAGTTTATTGAACGATTTGAAGCAAAGAGAGCGGGACGTTGAGAATCTACGACGACAAATTGAGGAAATCGACTCGTCGCACGACGAACAGTTGCAGAAGAAAATCGCCGAGATTGCCTACGCGGGCAACGATCTCGCCGAGAGAGATCGTCGTCTCGCCGAAATGAGTGTGACGAAAGATGCGGAAATACAAAATCTCAAATTGCAAATACACGACAAGGAATTGAGAATTGAGGAACTGCAGGCGTTGTCCGACGAGGAGGAGAGGCAATTGATGGATCTGAAGATGATTCTTGAAACTCGTGATCATGAGGTGAGCGAATTGAAGCAGCAGTACGAGGAGAAATTAAAGGAATTGGAATTGATTCAACATGCATTGAGGAGGCACGTGACGAATGCGGAAGATTCAGAGGGAGGAACGAATTTGGCTCTCGATTCGTCGGCGAATGAATTGGATTTGGCGCTCTATATGCTTCATCAGCGTGATATGCGGTGCGATGAATTGACCTTGGAGTTGATGCAATTGTTGGAGGAGAGGGACACTTTGCAATTGAGATTGTCGAATGCGATTCGAGTGAATGAGGAGATGAGAAGATCGGGAGGTAGTCCAAGTAAGAGTTTGTCAATGAGTCCAGCCGGAAGTCTACCGCTGGTGGAGGATCCGTCGCCTTCGAGAGCCGAAGGTCCGGTGGAAATCGCCAAGGACGCACTTGACTCCTCCATCGGGGAGGATAAGGAGGCTCTTGCTCAGAAGTACGTCGCCTTTTTTCTTCTTTAGGAAATTTTCCTTTTTTTTCTACCAGGGAATTTTCCTTTTTTTTAATCTTCTAAGGAACTTTCCTGTTTTAATCTTCTAGGGAAATTTCCTTCGCTTTCTAATTTTTTTAACGCTTCCAAAAATGATTTTCATAATTTCCTTTTTCGAATTCTTTCCATTTAAACGTTCGAACTGAAAGGAATTCTTCTTCCTAAATATTTACTACCATTGAATCTGAAATATTTATTAAATTCACTTCTTTTTATTTTTTATGATTTTTGCTTCTTTTTTCCGTAGATATTTTTTTTGTAGCCTCTGTAATTTTTGTAGATATTTGAATATCTTTAGTGACTGTTAGTACTTTCCTGACTTTGACAAGTTCGTTATTTTCGAAAATTTTAATTTCAAAGTCAAGAAAGATTTTGAATTCTTCTTTTTCTTCTAAGATTTTTTCTTTTCATTAAAAAATTCCTTTTTTCGAAGACTTTTTCTTTTCAGTAGAAAATTCCTTTTTTTCAAACAATTTTTCTTTTCATTAAAAAATTCCCTTTTTCAACGATTTTATCTTTTTATTAGAAATAAAAATCCTGTAGAAATTTGTGATTTAAATTTATTTCTATTTATTTTCGTATTTTCGTGAAGTAGATTTTTGTTTTTGATTTATAATTTTGTTGAATTTGGCTCCTGCCGAGTTGTGTAAGCTAGTTTTTACCTTTAGACTTTCGCAATTGCACACGGTTGGACATTCAAAGGACGTGAGATTGAGAGATGATCGAGAGCTGAGGCACACACAGCAAATGTCCCTGCTTGCCCATAAAGATGTTTTAAGTACTTTACCGCCTGAAGCTGCAGCCAGACTTATCAATGCCAATTATACACTTTGTACGTAATTTTATTCCAAATTTACTCAAATTCATTCCAAATTTTCATTCTTCGTTTTCTTCATTTTTATTCACAATTTACAATTTTTTGTATTCAAATTTTAGATTTTTATTTTAGCTTTATTCTTTATTTTTATTTATTTTATTATTTCTATTATTTTTCTTTTTGTTTTTATATATTTTTTTTTTATTTACTTCATAATTCTAAAGAAGTTTTTTTTGTTTTTATTTACAGTTTTCTGTTATATACTTTTTTTATTTCTTATTCAATTATTTTTATTGTTTTAAATTTATTTGGTTTTTTTTCTATTTTTATTGGCCTTATATGTTTATTTTATTAATTTCTTAATTTTATAGATGTTTTTATTTAAAGTTCTTTTGTCAATTATTTTTGTTTCGACAATTTAATGTTCGGGAAAATAAAATGATTTTTATTTATTCACAGCGAGAGACGTTCAGAGTCAATCGAGCATTTTGATGAATTGGCTGTGGGGCAAAAGGTAAGATTTCTTTTTAATTTACCAAAAAAAAATGAAGAAATTAATTTTTTGGGGTTTTTCATTTTTTTCCTATAAAAAAAAGTTAATTATCAAAATTTTTAAATTAATAAACAATAGATGTTTTTTAAAATAATAAATTGAATAAGAAAAACAATTTTAAATACAATCTTCAAACCCAAAGAATGAAATCTAACAAAACTGAGTAAAAATAAACAATAAATGAACCAACATTAAGAAAGAATTCTTTTAATCAAAACAGTTAATACAGTAAATCGCAAATTTAAAGAAAAGAACAGAAATGCTTTAAATTAAAGAAAAATTAAAAATAAAATTTCAATTTTCTAACTAAATAAAAATCAGAATTAACATTAAAACAAACTAATTTCTAACTATAACCCAAACCGAAATAATGACAAAAAATATTCTCTTTTCAAATTCAAGCACACCGAAGGTGATGCACATGTGATGAAAGAAAACAAATGAAGCTGAAATCATTCTCGCTTCGTCCTGGAAATACATTCCTTGTAGGAAGCAACTGCCAATAATTAAAAAAAAATTAATCTGATGAAAAATTCAGTCTTGGAAAGCAAGAAGACTTAATTAAAGTAAAAATAACGATCTAGACGAAAATTTTAAACAAAAGAGACTTTTAGGTGCAAACTATTGTAATATATTTTAGCAACAAATGAAATAATTCTATATAAATAATATGTATAATAAGTCAGTGAAGTATTTATGAGAGTTGCCTTGATGATGAAAAAAAAAAAAACAATTGTACATTTCGGTTATTTTTTTTGATATCAACTCCTTTTTGCCATGAATATCGTTTTCTCATACAGTGCATTGTTCACGTAAAAAAAAAAGAAGGTCTTTCGTTAAATCACGATATGTGAATATATTTAAATAAAATAGAAAAAAAGAGAATTTTTCTTTCCCCTAAGATCGTGATTTATCGTCTGACAAATATATTTATAAATAAGTAAAATTATATTTTTAGAAATGTGTACATGTAAAATTACTTAATGTGACAGTACATTACATGTGACAGTCATTGTGTTTATTCAGTCATGCAAAATTTTGTACAGAATAAGAATTCCGATGGTTGATTATTATTAAATAAAGAGCCGTTTAGGCATTTATTGTAACGATTGTTTCTAATTATTGAAAAATTTTTTTTTTGTTTAGTCAAGTAGTGTAGAAGAGATGAAGACAAAATCGTAATTATCTTGGAGAAGAATCTCTCCAATTTGTCCAAATTCCGTTCCAATTGATTGGATTGGCTTTGGGATCATTTGGAACGTTTGTCGCCGGAGTCATTGTTTTTTTATAAAACAATATCGATGATTCTAGTGATTTTAAAATATCCGGATGAGTCGTGGCGAGATTTATTCTTTCGCATGGATCGTTTTTTATGTTGAAGAGACAGGGAGTTTTTTGTGGATCGCACGTTTTCTGCAAAACAAGTAAGTGGTGATTTTTTTACATTAGTTTCTTTATTAATTAAATAAATTTACAAATAGCAAAAAAAAAAAAAACTAAATGAGAAGAAAAGGAAATAGAAAATATGCTTACATTTTGTTTCAAGTTGCAAATCAACTCGGCATCACGTCGAAGTGTTAAGATTTCTCGAGAAGTGAGAGTCATTTGGCGGGAGGAGGGTTTTTTCTCATCCGTTCGTTGAATTGAACTTAAATTGAGTTGAGAAATGGCAATTCCGACTTTACTTTGAAGAACGTCCTGTGGATTGAATTTCGGTGAAATGCCTTCGGTTGGGAATTTCTCTGGCCTTCCGGTGTCGCCATACCAAGAGTCTCCATTTTTCGCCGAACCATTTAGGTATTTGAAATCACCTTTTCGAATTGCTGAATAATTGTCAATCTCGTCAATGTTGATGATAATTTCATCACGGGGATTATTCTTCTCCGCCACGAGGGTTAACCACAAATTCTTTCCGTCTATTTTCCCAAGAATTTTCGGATCGTAACCTGGTTTTTTTTTGTCAAAACGATTTCTTTATGTATTTTTAATTTCAGTGAAAAGTCTTTAATTTATTTTTGTAAACAAATTTTAGTTTCTTTTAGTAAAGAATGTTTTGCTTTTATACCGGCAGCGGAATATAAGGTCGGAAGCCAATCGGAAATGTGCATTAAATGATTTGCGACTCTCTTGGGATTTTTAATTAGAGGACTCCAGATTGCTGCTGATCCACGAACGGCACCCTCCCAAGGACTCGCTTTTATCTACAAGAGGTAATTAAGAAAAAAATATTGATAATGTGAATTTGGAAATTTGGAAAATTGAGAAAATTTTATAGTAAAAATAAGATGATGGGTATAAAAATAGTAGATTGATCTTACTCCTCGCAGCGGATGATTACTGCCTCGATTACCGTATATTCCCATTGTTGGAGCTCCATTATCCGACATGAATACAATAACGCTGTTATCGAGCATTCCACGACGTTTCAAAGCAGCAACAACATCTCCAACGCTTTGATCCAATTTCGAAACCATCGCTGGAATGTAGTTTTGGAAAAATTAGCAAAAAAAAGCGTTAGTTTTTTTTTAAATTCAACTTTCAACAGTTAAGGTTTGAATTTAAAGGTAAGCTTCATTTAAAAAAATTTATCTACGAATAATTCATTTTTTATTTTCAATTATGGTTGAATGACAATTAATTACTTAATGACATTAGATTCTTTTCAGAAAAAAATTAAGTTTAATAAAGTGTTTGGAAAAAATAGTATTTAACACACTTTTCCCATGAGGAAACAAAATACTGAAAAAACAACAACTATAATCTAATAATGATTCACTGAAAACAATTTAAAACTGACAGACCTGCGTATATTCTTCTCTCGGGATCCTGAATGTAGGAGAATTTCGCGATTTCTTCATCGGGTGCTTGAAAGAGTTTATCATTATTTCCGGTGTGAGGCGCCAAATGAGCCAAGTACATGAACATAGGATCACGTTGATTGTGTTCATCAATTAGACGAATTGCTTCTTCCGTAAATAAATCCGTGGAATATTTTCCCGCCGTATCCCAAGCTACGCTCATATTTCTTCTCATATCGAATCCCCGATAGTTTTCTAACTTTTGTTTTTACAGAGAAAGAGAGAAATGATTCTTTGCAAAATTCTATTATTTTTAACATTCATCCACAATCAATTTCGATTCGAATTGAATTAGGTTTGAAATTTAATTATGGCTTCGAATTGAGTTTGGTTTCAAATGTAATTTTGGATTCGAATTGAGTTTGGTTTCAAATGTAATTTTGGATTTGAATTGAGTTTGGTTTCCGATTCGAATTTAATTTGGTTTCAAATCTAATAATATGCTTCGAATTAGATTTGGGTTTGAAATTTAATATTGGATTAGAATTGAATTTGCTTTCAAATTTAATTTTCGATTCGAGTTGAATTTGTTTAGTTTAATTTTGGATTCGAATTAAATTTGTTTAGTTTAATTTTGGATTCGAATTAAATTTGGTTTCAATTTTAATTTTGGATTCGAATTGAATTTGGTTTTAAAACTCTTCCAATTGTGGTAGGGAAATATACTCACTGTCGATTGGACAATATGTGAATAATAGTCTTGCAAACCATTCCAGTAGCCGAAGTGAGAATCAAATCCTCGATAGCATGGTGTGTATTCTGTACGATAAAATCCAAGGTGCCATTTTCCAACTGCGTGTGTTTTGTATCCGACTTCTCGTAAATACTGTAATTAGGAAAAGTTTTTTTCAAATTTTAGTTGTTTTTTTTATTTCGAGTAAATTAAACCTCTAAAGTATTAGTTCCAGTATTTTATGTTTTGGAATAATTGACTCTTATTTGATTGAAAATGGAATCTATAATTTAAATTGAATTCATAATTGAAATTGTATTTTCAATTAAATTACTATTTGCAATTAAATTTGTATTTGCAATTAAATTCCTGTTTACAATTGAAATTGTATTTATGATTTAAATTTAAATTGAATTTATAATTTATCTATAAGACACAATTGTGATTTTAAAAGAAACCTCTGGTAGTAATTTTTCGGTGAGTGGAAGTCCTCGTGGTTCGGGTTCTAAGAGAACGCTATGTTGCATTCCTGTATGAATGGGATATTTTCCGGTCAAAAGAGAAGCTCGACTAGGCGTGCATAATGGTGCCACATAATGATTATTCAAAATTAAACCATTATACGCGAGCGCATCGATATTAGGCGTTGGTATTTGATTCGATCCATGAAAGCTAACATCGTTCCATCCCTATTAATTGAAAAAGCAATTTTTCTCAACTTTAAAAATTCTTCAAACAGGTGTTAAAATTTTAATACGAGGTTTCTAATTTTTTGCCAACTCACCAAATCGTCAGCTAGAATTAAAATAATATTCGGTCGTTTAGTCAAATTTTTTCTTCCTGATGTATTTTTAGTTGAAGCTTTTTCTCCTTTTGCAAGAATAAAAATTATTGGTATTAAATAAATCAGTGAGACTCTCATTTTTCTAAGAGTTTATGTAAACGAAAATAATTTGGGAGTAGAGGAAATATTTTTTTTTTTGGTTAAAAATAACAATTTGCATAAAGTAAATACAACGTTTTGCTTTCGTCAAATGATAAGATAAGGTGTATTACTTTTAACGTCTTTTTTATTTACTTGCATAAGTAGAGACAAATATTTACTCCGAAGCAATAGCTGCTGAAAAAGAAAATTAATATTTACAGGAAAAATTACAAATAAAGATTAGGGAGAAGTATTTTGCTTACCATTTATTTAAAAGTATACATTTAAGTTAAATTGGAAATGTGTGCGTAACAACTATATTTACAAAATGCACTGACAAAAATTAATTTTCTATAAATTATATCTTTAAAGACTTAGTTTCGATTACTTCTTTTTTGGGAATGTACAAAAATACTTGATTTCCAAGTACGTTTTCCTTTTAATCACCTGACGGATTTTTCAAGTCGAATGAGAATATTCGTGAGAAAATATTCTCGTGATTGAAAATTACCAGTCTGACACACGAGGTTCGCATTTTTCCAGTAATTAAATAAATAACTCCATTCACGCAGTTTTCGGATCATTGCTGAAAATAAAAAATCTCCGTTCTCTTCTCCACTGAGAGAACATTTTGAGATTAATGCCTTTCCCTACCTTTTAGCATGAGAAATGTAGAAAATTTTTATTCTAGTCAAAGTGCGATTTTTCGCGAACCCCTTTTCCGTTCGTCAATCGATATTCTTGGTCACGTCCCTAAACGAATCGATTGCCTTGAAATTTGGCAAATCTTTCGAATAGTGAGATATTCGTCTCTCGTCTTGCATCACGGCAATTGAACCTGGACCACTGCTTAAGTGATCGTCATACTCAACGAATGGACGTGTTTCTTGAAACGATTTTTTCGCACAATTGAGACCCATTAGGAGGAACATTCCTATTATTAGGAGGCCAAATATTACGGCAATTATGGCGATAATTATTGTCTGTCCATGTGTTGCCTTCTTTGCTGCTTGCATTGGATTATCATCCATCCAATTTGTCCAGGTTTGATTCCAATTTATTGGGTTTGCATTCTTGTCATTTTCCACATTACTTGCGGGAATTGTTGATAGTTTGTACTTGAGGAGGGCGTCTTCCATGGTTTTTAGAATTATTGGTCGAGTTGCGGCGAGATTTATTCTTTCGCAGGGATCTTCCTTGATGTTGAAGAGGCATGGTGCTTCGATTGGATTGCAAGTGACCTGTTGGTAAATATAATATTATTTGAAGGTTTTGAAAATATAGTCATTGGTAGTGAGAAAGGGATAGAAACCTCGTCCTCTTTTTTAACGGTGCAAATCACTTCGGCGTCACTTCTAAGTTTTGTAATTTCCGACTGGAGAAGGATTTTTATTTTCGATTTGAAACTCGGTGATGACTCATTTTCTCGAACGATTCGCATTTGTTGGATTTGTTTCGTTGTAATGGCGCCTGAAATGGCGACTCCTGCTTTACTCATCAAAATCTCTTGAGGATTGTACGTTGGTAGACAACCTTCGATTTCTTGTTCTTCCACTCTTCCTGTTTCTCCGTACCATAAGTCACCATTTTTCGTCGAGCCAATAACGTATTTGAAATCACCACGACGAATCGCCGCGTAATTTGCAATCTCGTCAATGTTGATTAGAATCTCGGATCGTGGATTATTCTTCTCAGTGACAAGGGTCGACCACAAATCGAGTCCGTCAATTGTTCCCAGGTTCTTTGGATCGAAACCTATTTTGGTAAAATACTTTTTTAATGTTTTTTCGAGTTTATTTTATTTTATTAGTTTTTTTTGTTAATGTTTTTTATACCCGCAGCGGAATATAGGGTGGGAAGCCAATCGGAAATGTGCATTAGATGATTTGATACACGTTTTGGATTTTCGATTAGGGGACTCCAAATTGCAGCCACGCCACGAACGGCTCCTTCCCAAGGTGTTTCTTTTATCTAATTTATTATAGAACTTGTAATTTTGGGGTTAATTTTGTTTTAAAGGGTTGACATTAGGTTGACAATTTTTTATTTTGGTGGGGGAATAGTAGTTACTTACCCCACGTAGAGGATAATTACTGCCTCGATTACTATGAATTCCCATTGTTGGGGCTCCATTATCCGATAGGAAAACAATGATACTGTTGTCGAGCATTCCACGTCGTCTCAGAGCCGCGGTAACTTCTCCAACGCTTTGATCCAATTTCGACACCATCGCTGGAATATTTTTGAAAAAATTCTGATTTTAAAATTATTTTCCGTACTAATTAGAATTTAAGAAGTTACAGGCAACTGAGGGATCTTGACCTAAATAATCAGGTATTTATATTTGGATTTACTTTCTCTAAAACTAATTCACTGTTTATTTTCAATTACGGTTAATAATGACATTAGATTCTTTTCAGAAAAAAAATTAAGTTTAATAAAGTGTTTGGAAAAAATAGTATTTAACACACTTTTCCCATGAGGAAACAAAATACTGAAAACAAAACAACAACTATAATCGAATAATGATTCACTGAAACAATTTAAAACTGACAGACCTGCGTATATTCTTCTCTCGGGATCCTGAATGTAGGAGAATTTCGCGATTTCTTCATCGGGTGCTTGAAAGGGATTGTCCTCATTGCCCGTGTGTGGCGCCAAATGAGCCAAGTACATGAACATTGGATCTCTTTGATCGTGCTGATCGATTAGACGAATCGCTTCTTCTGTAAATAAATCCGTGGAATATTTTCCAGCCGTGTCCCAAGCTGTGGTCATATTTCGCCTCATGTCGAATCCCCGATATCCTTCTTTCTATTTATTATTCAGAAAAATCTTTCAAATTATTTCACTTGAAGGAAAAATATTCAAATTATCCGTTAGGTTATCAAAGTTACTCACTGTCGATTGGACAATGTGTGAATAGTAATCTTGAAAACCATTCCAGTAGCCAAAATGAGTGTCAAATCCACGAAATGTTGGTGTATAGTCCTTGTGATAGTATCCTAGGTGCCATTTTCCAATTGCGTGTGTCTTATAACCGCCTTCTCGTAAATACTAAAAAAAAGTGATTAATTCTCAATGTCCGTTTGGTTTCGTATCGAATTGATTTTGAATGGAATTAATTTTTCATCAGATTGATAAATCGATTTCGAGTCTAATTAATTTTGAATTGAATTGGATTAACTTTTCTGGACAATATTATTTTTTGAGGGGAAATTTCACCTGTGGGAGTAGTTTTTCGGTTAGAGGAAGTCCCCGTGGTTCTGGTTCAAAGAGAACAAGATGTTGCAGTCCCATGTGAATGGGATATTTTCCGGTCAAAAGAGAAGCTCGACTGGGTGTGCATAATGGTGCGACGTAATGGTTATTCAAAATTATTCCATTGTACGCAAGAGCATCGATATTTGGTGTTGATATTTGATTTGATCCGTGAAAGCCCACATCGTTCCACCCCTATGAATTGAATGAAGGTTCAAAATAAAAGTTGAAAATTCTTTTCTAGTTTTTTTTGTCTCTTAACAAAATTGTATTTAGTAGAAAAATTACCAAATCGTCAGCGAGAATAATTATGATATTCGGTTTACTCTTCTTTTCCTCGCAGTCTTCTATTTTTATCGAAAACGATGACGACGACGACGACGACGGAATTCTACTCGATATTGTTTTGACAAATAGTGAACCTAGCACTAATGCTAGCCATAAAATAACACCCCTCATCTCATCGAAATCTGTAATAAATTCTAAAGAGAAATTAATTTAATTACACATAATTTTTATTTCTTTTCCCTGCCTATACTGAATTGAAAATAATAATTATGAGAAAATATTCATTTTCTTGTAATTTTGTTTCGAGAATCGTTCTTTTTGTAATTTAGTTTCTTTCCTCGATTTGGAAAATTTAAAGTGGAACACACACACTGTAAGAGAAAAAGTGTTCGATATTGGAAATTCACCTCGGGGATTCAAATAACGAGTAGATTTGCTTACTTGGCGAGGAAACGTGTCCTCTTATTTCCATCGAGGATCCCGTTTCCTCCTCCTCGGGCGGGTCATCTTCTGGTGGAAAATTATTGCGGGGTCGCGTTTTCTGCTCGAAGAATCACGAGCGCTTTTCAGTGGTGCACAGTGTATAGAGACGAGAAATGAACTGACCGTTCCCGACTGAGTGCTTTAGCTTTATTACTTTGACTTTAATGTTCTTTGAATATTCCTGCTACTTCTAACAGGAGGAACACGCCAAGTATTCAGAGCGTGGAGAACATCCTCTCTTTCTCTCTCTTGTGGAAGAGAAAAAACACCCGATCTTTTAACGAGCGAATTATACTATACTAAGTATCATCTCACCGTTTCGAATCTAATGACGAAAAAAAAATGCTCCTTCTTCTGAATCTCAAAAAAAAAAAATTATCTTCGTCCTTTTTTCAAAGCTTTACTAAAATTGTCTTCTATGGAAAAATATTTCTATTATTAAAATACAATGTTAAGAACAGCTATTGGAAAATATTTTATCGATTACCCCCTCACGCGATAAACAATTTGATTGTCATAGGAACTTTTCCTGTCGAGTTTATGTGAATGATAATTTATTCCAAACAGGTTTGCGCGCTCAATTGTTATATATATATTATGGAGGAAAATTAGATTTCAACGCACAATTTCAGTTTTCAGTCGAGCGTTCGCGCATCGTGACGAGATTAAAAGAGCTAATTAATATATGCATATCAATTTTATATTTAAATAATTGAAAATTAATTTAAAAGGAAAATCTTCTCTTCTTTGGAATTTAAAATATATTTCAGTATAGTAGTGGTAATAAGACAAATAATTCTTACTTTCTCAGGGGGAAAAAAAATTCTCATATTTTGTCAGAGTCGATTAAATTTCTTTAAAGAGCACTTAAAATGAAATTAGGCGCGAGAATCTTTTTGTTTTGAATTTAAATGTTATAAATTCGCAACAGATAGAAAGTGTAATACGAGAATGACAGCGAGAGAGAGAGAGAGAGAGAGAGATACATAACAGAGCGTTAAGCCATTATTGAAATGCCAAGGTGCTTCCAAGCAAATCGAGTATTGCGCTTATGATTATCATTCGAAGGCTATCTATAAATTTCAATTTGTCAGCCTATTTTGTTCGGACGAAATTTTCTCACTCGCAAATTTTTGTCCCGCTTTATTTCTTTTCCATTATTAGTAATTAATCCCTTTTTTACAATATTAGTAATTAATACCTGTTTTCTATTAATTTTTTAACGATTTTCTATTCATTAACCGTTTTTTTTAATATTCAAATTTCCCGCTATCGAAATTCTGTTTACGTTTAATGTAAAAATTCAGTAAAATCCTAGTTTTCCTCTTTAAAAAAAAAGTTTGATTCGAATTATAAAATTATTTTTTGATTAATTATGGACATTCTACAAGTCTATCGAATTTATTGATAAAGAATAGCTATTTTAATTATTGATGATAATTAATATAGAAATCAGTTTTGTGCACGTGGCGTGAAATTATTTTAATAAACTTTCAGTATATTTGTTTTATATACACATACTATTTATATATATAAATTGTTTTCATACATTTATATATTTTTGTTTGTTAAATGTGCACATAGACATATAGATAAATTAGTATCCAAAGTTCGTGAATTCATCGGGGTGTGGAAGAAAATACCGATTAAAACCACACCAATTAATCTTTAAGTTTGCGCATTGCCGAAGTTCTTCCGTGGTTTGCGATTCCGGTTTTTCTCGCTGCTGATGCGCCTTCTTGACTTAAATAATTGCTTTCTCGTTATAACAACTAATCTCACCTGTCTTCAACTTTTAACACTTATTTCTTCATGCAAAAAATTATAATGCTGTACGTTATTACTATTCGTTTTTTGTCAGTGACTTTAAGTATTAATTTTTAAAAAACAATGTTTATGTTATTCCTTATTTTCTTTTTATTCGAAACTTTCTGGCTCTTTTTTTATTAAGGTCAAGTTCGAAATGTAAATTTTTCTTTCATTTTTTCTCGCATAGGGGAAAAGGGACACTTTTCCGTAAATTTATCATTAATTAATTTGATTAATTTATTATTCAATGATTTTATTAATTTATTATTTAACGATTTTATTCATTTGACATTTAATAATTACATTAATTTATTATTTAATAGGTTTATTAATTTATTATTTAACAAATTTATTAATTTATTATTTAACAAATTTATTAATTTATTATTTAACAAATTTATTAATTTATTATTTAACAAATTAATTAACTTATTAATTAATTATAATAATTTATCATTATAAATGATTTTGTTAGTCAATTTATGTAAATATTAATCAAAATTTTTTTAATTTACATAAGAAATTAATAAAAGTTAATTTTTTCCCTAAAAGTACAATAGAGCTGTAAGTGTACAATGTTATCTTATCGTTCACGAAAATACGAAAGCTTGACACTTTTTTGGGAACGAATATGCAAATTATCTTGATTTTAAAATCTAATTTAGCATTTTGATGAAAAAATTAGAAAGAGATTGTTTTTTTTTAATTTTACGCACACGATTTTACAACATAAAATATATTTTTCAATGTGCAAAGAATGAGAAATTATTATTTTTAATTCTGACAATATTTTCGAAAATAAAATTTAATTAACTGAAGTTAAAAAAAATATTTCCCAAGCATTCAACATTATTAAAGAGAGATAGAGAAAGTTGAAATAAATTAACTTCACTTGAATACGTTTTTAATTTTGAATTCTCGTTATATTGTACTTTCCGAGAGTTTTGAAATGAATTTAAAAATTTATTTCAGAATACAGAAATAAATTTCGCAATTTTTTTTTTATAAATAATGAAATACAATTCTTACCCGAAAATTTTTTTTTTACAATAGATTCCTGTGCTAGAGTTGAAATGATACTGTTAGCTTTTCACTTTGGAATCACGATAAGAACCTTTAGTTGCTTTTCTCACTTGAACAGATTCGAAGGAAAAAAGATTTTACAAGTGGGGGATATTTATTTCATGTTCTTAGTTTCTAGGATGAAAGAAAACTTGAGAATTCTAATTTCCTGTTCAAAAAAAGATTCTCAATTCTTTCTTTTATTATTCATCTTCTTCTTCTCTCTCTCTCTCTCTCTCTCTTTTTTTACTACTGACTTCAATTAAAATTCATAAAAACTTTCAAACTATATATTGACTTTTTTTTGAATTATTATATCCACTTAACGAGGTGGGCAAACGGCCAAAAAATATTGTTGAGAATAAAAGTTTTTTACTTTGAAACTTTTCCCCCTTAGTTTGCAGTTCAAAAATCTCTAGAAAGCGTCGTAAATAAAAACAGAGTATTTTATATAAAAATCCCGAGTTATTTCGATAGGAAAAAAAATTAATTGCTTTCAGTTTTAAAAATGATAAGGGAAAAATTATATTCGAAACAAGAGAATTAAAATTTGGAAGAAGGACAATTTTTTAAAATGTAATATTAAAATATTTAACATTTATTTGAAATTAGTTGTAAATAAGTGTTTTCTTAATAAACATTTTTCGGAAATGCTGCTATTGTGATAAAGAAAATTGATTCAGAAAACAAGATACGTTCATTGAAGAATGCGTAAAAATTCAATAAAAGGCCATCGTTCGAAAAATAACTTCCTTCATGAGGAAGCATCTCTTATCTGTTGCCTAGATCTCGATCAATATTATTTTTTAGATAAAACTGATAGAAACAAAGTGAAGTTAATTTTAAAATTGGAATCAACAAGTTAAAAATAAATTTTCGTTGATTTAATATTTTTTCAATAATTGCCTTATATATTTGAAAATAAAACAACAAATGATAAAAATTTTTATTTTTAGTTTACAAATAAAATGAAAGGAGTGGGAAAATCGCAGAAAATAAATCCTTGAAGTTATAACAATATATCAAGGCGCCGGAAGTGATTTTATATATATATATATATAAAATCACTTTTTAATATTTATTAATTTTGTTCACAAACATTTAGCTTGTTTCACTGTTAATTGCTATAAAGTTTGGAATAAAATGTCTTTAATTTTAATCGAAACTAAAAGAAGAATTTGCTCTTTCTTAAGTCTCCAAATTAATATTTAATAAATGTTCGAAAATTAGGAATTTAGTTAAATGAATCATTTTTTATTTCTAATTATGTATAATAATAATTTCTTTTCAGGAAAAGTTTATTTTAATAAAGTGTTTGGAAAATTATTCTCAAAAATATACGATACCTTCCGGAAGTTGCCCTGATCGCTTCTGAGAAATAAGATATTTAAAATTAAATTTTGCACAAATTGCACAAAAAAGTAAAAAATTCGACCTAATCGAGTAAAATTATTAAAATATTCAAGTATTTAAAATTTTAAATACTTTTATGAATAACTAGACGATAAATATTTCAAGAAGATAGCAAATTTTTTTAATATTCATTTACATATTTATTATTTAATATTTTTCAAAATAATGATCGTTTATTGTTAGTTATCTATTTTTTTTATATTCACTTTTATTAATTATTACTTATTTACTATTTTTTTATCTAGTCTATGACAAATTTTTTCTATTTTAAAAATTCTATATTTAGTCCATTTCTTCGAAAATTTTTTAATTAAGAATTAAATATTTTGGCCTTCGTTTTAGTTGATTTTAGACGATTTTTAAAATAATCTTTACATTAATTTTCGTTCTAGAATTAAATGAAAGAATATTTTTAACTTTTTTATTTTTTCTATTAAATTAAAATTATATAAGGTTACAAAAACATTTTCTTTAGATTAGAACAATTTTTTGTTAGTTAAATTAGTATTATTTGGA
>JAVJHR010000087.1:0-25000 GCA_032872475.1 Leptopilina myrica (nomen nudum)
TATTCTAACTTATAAATATTATTATTGTTAATATGTGATTGTGTGTTATAATTTATAAAAATTATAAATCTATTTATTTTAGTAAAAAATATAATATTATTATTATTATTATAATGAAAAACCAGAAGTAATAATAATATTAATATTCGGATGATAAACCGAGAAAGAGAACTGTATATTATACCTGGATTATTAAACAATAAAAGTCGATCTCATTCTAATAAAAAAAATATATTAGAATAATATTTATTATTAATACTTATTAATATTTATTAATATCTATTAAAAAATGAAATTAAAAATCTTATGTAACCTGAAGAAATTATTTCTACACAATTGTTTTAGTCTTTATTTTACACAATGAAATAAGTAAAATGTGAGAAGTTATGTAATTAAGATCTTATGATTTTAGTAAGACAATCAATAGACTTGGAAAAATCAGAATAGTAATGTTTTTCACATAATTTTTGTACTAAATATATAATTATTTTTCTTGTCAACAATATAAGAATCAAAAATAAAATTTCTCTCTATTAAAAAATATACTATATAATATATAAATGAAAAAACAATTAAATTAAAAATTTTTATGTAAAAGCATTATTCATTCTAATTCCTTGCTTTCTTTAAGAAGAGAATTAAATAAATATAAAAACTTGCTACATAATTTTCAAGAAAGCTTTTTGTACAAAGTCAATATTTTAATAAAAATTAATAATAATTTATATCAGAATTCTTGTGGAAAATCATTTTCGAATATTAAGAAAATAATGAAAATTATATTAATCTTAAGTTATAGTCAGATAAATAATTCCACATTCTTGTAATAAATAATTATCTGTAAGTAAATAGTAAGAGAAAGAGAGGCAATTGGCCTAAATATAAAAAATATATATGTTATTAGGTGTAGAATTTTTCTTTTCTTTGCAAAATAAAATCAAAATTATACGTCTACCTTTAAAATCTAATTAATTATTTTCATAAACATTTTGCAACTATGAATTAAAAATCAAGACCCATTTTAGATTCAATATTTAATGTGTGCCAAATATTGTGATCGTCGTTAAAAAAAAATTTGAAAAATAACTTCAACACCACTTTTTCCTGCACTTTTACACTTTTCAAAAAGAAATTGAGAGCTAATATTCAGAAATTGAAAGATCCCCAAAATCTTAATATTAGCAACGAACCCTAGGACTTATATAATTATTATAATATATAAAAGTGAAAAAACAAAAAATAACCTCTCAATAAAATGAGACGAAGACAATTTACTATATTTAATTAGAAGATATATTTTTCAAAGTAAAAATATTAAATTTCTCAATATTTCATTTTTAGATTGTAAAAAAATGTATTAGAAATTCAATTAAAAATGTTTCTATTATTAAATAAAGACTGAAAGTAAAATTTTGTATAAGTTTCATTTCGAATATTTTCATCTTCTAATTCGATATTTGAATTGTCCTGGTGATTCCTCATTAGCGATTCTCATGTATATTTAATTTAATGTATATTATTATGCACTGAGAGCATAAACGATAAAATTTAAGAATGCTACATAAAAAAAGAATTTTAATTATTTGCGGACGAAGTCATCACCTTTTTGATTTATCTGAATCTCGCAGATCTTCCGGTGGTGCAAAGTTGCTTCAGAAAATTAGCAACTTCCTGCTCATCGGATGTGAGTCGATCGATATTTCTCAAATCCGGTCTGACAAGCAACTGTCCGCGAATTCGTTCTGGTGAAATCGACAGGGGAATGGAAAACATCCTTTCCCAATTTTTATCCTCGTAACCGATTAAAAGCTAAAAAAAACAGTTATTTTTTGTTATCAATTTTATGCCAATGATTTTTCTCTTTTGTTCACAAGCTTTCCGTTTTCAAAATTGCAATTCACTCATTGCAAAAAGACAATCATTTATGGAGAAGAATTTTATTTGAAATATGTAAAAATAAAATAAAAATGAAATATAAACTATTATGTGCAATGAAAAACGATATTTTTTGAAAATTGAAAAAACCTCTGAGAAGTTTAGAAAAAAATTGATTCATCATCATTTTTTTTTATGGAAATTAATTAATTTTAATATAGAAATTATTTTTACCTGATCAAATGGTTTATCGCCAATATGAAACATAATGTAAGTGAGAGTTTTCATTTTAACTGGAACATCGGCTGGAATATTAACTTCCGAGTTATCAACATTCTGGCTTTTTAGGGCTTCCAGAACAAAATCCGAAGTTCGAATCAAATATTCGTGTGTAATCTAATGAAGAAAAGTAGTTTTTAATTTAAAATTTGTCAATAAGAAAAAAAACTTTTAATATTTGATCATTAATTTCTTTCAAATTCTATTCAACTGAGTACAAAAGTAAGATTGCTATTTAATAAGTAATAAATTAATAAGGAAAGTAAAAGAAATTTAAGACATTAAAGATCTTCTTTTTACAAAATTCGTGAAAGTACGTCCATAAGTTTTTTTCTTTCAAATTAGTTGAATAATTTTGAGAAAATAATAAAATTTTCTTCTTTCAATAGTGTTGAATAAATAACGAACCTTCAGGGAATGACGTCCTTCGCTTTTAAATAATAATTCATCGGTAAGGACTTCTATATAAGGACACATATTCTCAATATCAACGTTGTTCATCTGTTTTCTGGAATCAATACTGTAAAAATTGTGAATTATCAGCTTTTGAATATTTTTTGTTGTCAGAAAATACTGAAATCAATTTTATTCTCATTTAATGAATTTCTATTATAGCGATTTTCAGAATAAAAAAAAAGCCTTATCTAGTTGTGTAAAATTAGAAAGTTAGAAAGGAATAGAAAAGTAAAAGAACCTTTTTTTGACAATCTTGAGAAAGTCATCTATTTGAACAGTGTGTTTATTGTCCTCGTCAATGCTGCAAAGAGCCTCGGCTAAGGCAAGAGATGAAGCAGATTTATCGTTTGGATCAAAGGATCCGGGTTCCTTTTTAAGATTCATTGGATTTTGTGGTAGTTCCGATTTTATTGATGCTGATACTTGAAGTAAGGCTGTGTATAGTGCGGCGCACATGATTTGCAATAATACTGATCCACCGATTGGTCGACAATGAGCCGGGATTTTTTCATTCATTGCAATGGCCGTTCGTAATATTCCAATGGGCGCCGAAATGTGCAATTCCATCAGGCACGCCAATGCTAACGACATTGCTTGATAAATGCTCGCCCCTGTCTGTACACAAATAATCATAAAAATGAATCTAAATAAAAATATCATCGCACAATTTTTTGCGCCATAAACTCTGTTCTTCCATACACGCCATCAAAATCATAAATAATGATTCTGTGAAAAGAACATGATACGCAAAATGCATTTTATAGAATCATATATTTTATACTCCATTTAGTCAATTTCTCGATGTTTATTTCAAAAGAAAATATATTTTATTTTCTTCTAAGTGATTTATTTTATTAGACAATCCGAAACTTACTTTAACAGCGTCAAGAAGAGTTTCTACGATGGGTTTCATCATCGAGTGCAAAGGAGACAAAAGAGCATTCAACCAAGGTGGTCGCGATTGATTCCACACCTAAAAAAAATTAAAATTCTATTATAAATGTTCAATTTCAAAACAATATGTTTAATAAAAAATTTTCCAATATAAATATAAAAACAATTTTTTTTTTAAATACCAAACAAAAATTATTTTACAAGTCAATTGTACTTGTTGCCTGTCAAGATAATTGGACCATGATGGATCGAGTTTCAATGCGGGAACAATTACATTCAATGGATCATTGGCAGTATTGATTAAAATATAAACGAGACTAAATAGAGCAGAAGTGGATGTTATATTTAATATTAAACGACACGAATTTCCAGCACATAAAAAACCTCCACAAGTGTTTTCCAATTTTTTCTGTTCCTCCTTTGATATCGTCAATTGTATGTCTTCACATTTGCCAATACATTGTCTCACTAGTGATCGAAGTAGAAGTTTCGCTACCACATGGTCCTTCATCAAAAAAATCTGCATCGAAAAAAATAGCATTAAAAATTATTACATACATTTCGAAATAGTTTTTTTCAATTTTTATTTCCACTCTCGTGATGGATTGGTACAAGTTTAAATGAAATTCTTGAAAAGAATTTCATTTCATTTCCTTTGATGTAAGTATCTCCTTATCTCTTTTGTACACCTACACTTCACTCGAATTGCTGGAGAATAGGTTGCATTCTTCTTGCAGAGAAAGAAAATAAATGTTTTGATTCACATTTATTTTCCTTTTGAAATTATTCTTGTAAAATATTATATATACGAGAAACTTTTCTTCAATCATTAGAATTACAATTTCTCGGTATTTTCGCAATCTTACATAAGGACTTTACATTATGTTACCTCTTTCATTTATTCAATTAGTTACTTTTCTTAATAAAATAATATGAGCAATAAACAGAAAAATTTTCCCAAACATAATTACTTTTTCTTACTTTTACTAATTGTGACCAATTCGGCTGTGGTTGGGATTTCAACACATTTATTTCCAAAATGACATCTTGAAATTTGGAAAATTTTTTTTCATAATTGCTTTCTTCAAATCCGAGTAAATCTGGTGCTGACATAAAGAGCCATGGTGCTGGCCCACAACGAGGTTGTGAAATTGTCAGATCCTCGAGGCCATTTCGAAAAACCTGAAATAATAAGAAATTAATAATTAACTAAATAAAAATGTGTATATGGACAAAATTATCATTTTGTTAGCACAAAGCTACAAATTTTACAGTTATTGCTCATAAGCATAATTATCAACCCCTTTTTTATAATTATAATTAACCTCATTAATTTAACAACTGCAATTAATTTTTTGATTCGTGCCTTCTGTATATATGTGAATAATATATTCAAATAATTGCACAGTCAAATCGACACATATTTTAAGACCAAAACACACAATTTATGCGCACTTTATTAAGTAGATAATTAAAATATATTCATTTAACAAGGGAATATTCTAATGAAGTGAAAATAATTTCATTCAATGTGATAATAAATAATTAATTATTTGAAAAAGTCCATAATATCATTTCAGTCTCTAGGCACGTATATAATTCATTGGGAGAAAAGTAAAAATAGAAATTCAATAATATGAGATTTAAACTTATCAAATTTTTTTTTTTAAATATATAAAAGTTGATCCGTTAATTATTTATAAATCGTATAAAATGTTAAAGGATTACGTTTGTTATTTGTTGCGCAATTCTCTCTTGATTGACAAATTATTTCACATGTGGGGCAATTATTGTTGAAAATGTATCAATTAAATGTATATAATTTTTCAATTGGATTTTACCTCGATGCGAAAATTGAGGTGTTTCATTAAAAACTCTTTGCAGTCGAAAGTGAAATAAATTTTTTTTTAAATAATGGATTGATAAATAGAATAAAATACGATAAATTCCAAATTAATTAAAATGTACTTTAAAAACCGAATTATCAACTCAAAAATATCAATATTGAAATAAATTTACCTGATAAAGTACTTTGAGTGGAGTGCCTCTTAACAGGAGGCAAACTAAAAGTTCATAGCATTTTGAATGAATATCCCTCATGAGAACGGGCATTTTTATTTTTTGTAATCCAATCATTTCCTTTCCATCTTGACAAGTGCTTAACGTTAAATAAGCAGTGCAACAAAGGACATTGAATGCATCTGCCCAAAATTGTTCTGATCTTGACAGACTGGCACGACCCTAATATTCAAAAATATCTCAAGAATTTTACCATTTTGTTGATGAGTGAATAAGTTACGCATATTGAATAAAAAGAAGAACTTATAGAATTGACAACTGAAGCCAATATTTTATTTAAAAACTGAATGAATAGTTCGTGAAGTATAGTATGTTCAGAAAAACTGCACTTTAAAGGATATTTTAAGAGAAAAACGATAAAGATTTCTAAGAATCCCCAAGAATGCCTCTTCTATTCATCTTCTTCTAAATTTAAATATAGAACCATCCTAGGAAATTCAAAACGTGAACATTTTTCATTTATACACACAAAATGTGTACTAAAACTGATTCCACACTTTTTAAGTTTCTTTAATTAAAAAAAGTGAATAATTTTTATTACTTTCAACATTAATATAAAATAGTAATAAATTATTTATAGTTAACAACTTATCAATTACTGGACTCATCATTATTATGATTAATTGTAATATAGTGTAATTAATAGAACATACGTGGACAAAACGAGATGTGAGAATTGTTAGTGATTCGTTTAACATTCCGGAAAAGACCCTTTGTGCCATCTTTGGCGACACAGTGTTCCACAAATCTGCTTTCGTTCCTAAATGAAAAACACTTTTTTTTATCAACTGTTAAAAAATTCTTTAATTTATAATTATTGTAATTTAATTCGTTTGCATTACAAACATTAGTGACAGAAGTTCATCAAACTCATCAAAGAGTGACAAATTTAAAGAATAAAGGAACGAAGAGTATAAAGTAAAAACAGAAATATGTTAAAAAATCTGAACCTTGCATGTAAAGCCACCACATTTGAATGACATAGGAAGAGCGTTCCTTTTCAAAGAATGATCTTTCACATTCCCAATTTAGAGAATCCGCTTCGTTCAAAACGTACAAAGATATCAGACGACAATGCAAATCGAGTAATCTTTCAGCCACGGCTTCTGCCATTTCTTGAAAGGATTTGTAACACTTGTATAATTTTTCACTGTTGGAGAAGAAAATACAAATTATCCACTAAATCCCGCACCTTGACAAATTATTTCACGAATGAATTTCCCTCGGTTGTTGAAATAAAAAATACATTCATGGAAATTTAGATATTATTTCTGCAAAACGTATATTAAAAAAAAGAAACAATATCAAGACCTAGAATCAGCAGAGACTTTTCCTTTTGCACGTTGATTGTAACACCAGAGGCAATTTCGAACTAAGGCAGCTGCTCCTAGTGTTGCTGTCAAAACCGTCAAATCAGCATGATCTAACGATTCCTGTATGAGAGTATGCAAATGCTCTGAAAAAATATAAAAATTCAAAGTAAATTCTTTTGGTATTAATAAAAATATAATTTTATCAAACAATATATAATGAAATAATTGTGAACCTATCAATTGTTCCGAAGTATCGATAACCAACAATATTAATTCCGGTGGTTGCATAGTTTTGATAACAGCCTCTTCATCATCAGCAGTTGAATCGTTTTCTTCACTTTTTGAGCTCAAACCCGATGGACCCTTGAAAGCAACACTAAATTCAGCCTCCCACCAGGTGACAATTTTTATAGCCGCAAAAGAAGCATGTCTCGGGAAATCCAATTTTCCACCACTAACTCGCACACAAACAGGTTCACGAAGAACTGTTTGCATTTCCTGAGACACAAAATCGCATTCATTAATCAACTATGGAACCAAAAAGCAAAATTAGATAATATTTAAATAAAATTTCTCGAAAGAATTAAATTTTTTACGAAACGAAATACAACAAAATAATGTTTTATCACTCCAAAAATATAGTTTTCTAGAATTGTTTCGACAGTGAACCTGCTTATAAACAATAATTTGATTAAAACTATAAATTAATTAAATTGATGTTAATTTCTGTCACTTCTATATAATGAAGTACCAAACTTACAATACCTGATAATATTTCATGTCCCTTTGAAGTAATATTCTCACTCGATCCACCAAATTTCCATCTTCCATAATCTCCATGACTGTTGTTTACTACAAAGATGATGAAAACAGTAAATTGTAATTAAAGTAACAGAATATCGAAAATTATGATGTAATTAATTAAAATTTGTAGGTTTGTAAATTTTAAATTGCACAATTTGAGGAAAATGTAGAGAAAAAAAGGTATAATTGGAATTATATAAAAGTTCATCGCGATTTAATTAGAGTACGCCGAGATATTCAAAAGTGAAACACAGTAATAATTTATATTATTCGATATTTCAACAGATTATTCTCAGTTAATTTGTGAAATCAATATAGCGTTTTTTATGCGCGCAAACTTTATACACGCGACAAATAATCTCATAGACAAATATTTTCAATATTTTACAATTTTATTATCTTAAAATATATTATACACATTCATTTCGTACAAATAAATTTCTATCTAGAATATTCTATATTTGATAGAAGAACATTTGCTTCTCTTCAAGATGAAAATTTTTAGTCGACGTCCTAATTAAATCACTGATTCGGGAATTGTTCGTGAATTTTACTTCCCACTGTAGGAACATTTATTAAATGTTATGGATTGCTTAACAATTGAGGGAATTTCGGAATTTAAAAGTTCATGTAGCGAATTGCCGTCATGTTTGTAGATCCATTTGTTATTGATGAAATCGTAGCGTTTTGGTCCGGACGTCGGCGATGAGAGCCATATTTGTTTATTTGGTGTTTGTCTATTTAAAACATATGTACCATAGGAACCACCAAATTTTACTGTTAGAACACCATCCTAAAATAGTCAAAAATAATTTCAAATCAAGCACTTTCATTAATTCATTTCTATTAATTGAAATTTTACCCCATATGAAACATCCGCGTCTTCCAAATGTTCCGCTTGCTCCACAATTTCATCGAAAAATTCCGTTAACGATTCGAGGGTTTCATTCGAAACTTTGTCATATTCTGTGGCGCTGATTTCTCTACATAAAAGAAAAAAGTAATCAACAATAGAAATTAACATATACTGTCTTTTATACTTTGTATCTTAAATAAGTCGAATAAAAAAACAATTTAATTAAAGCAGATCATAAAAAAAGAAAAGAGCATTACTATCTTTAGTTAAAAAGTGTGTAAATTTACAAAAAAATAAATAACTGTAAATTTTGACTTCTACATAAAGAAATGTGCAGAAATATCTCGAATCTTTGTGCAATTAAACAAACTCTCTTTGCGTCAAAATTTGCTCATAAATAAATAATAATTTTACAGATGTAAATTATAACTTACTGTAAAATTCGATTTTTATATACACATTTCTTTAGAATGAAATAACAATTTTCTTGTAAAACACTAAAAGTCTTCACTTTTATGAGAAGAATCTTTAACATAAAACAAATCATAACAATTTGTCAAAAAAAAAAAAAATGAAAATTTAATAAATAATAAAATAACACTTACTGTTGGGAATTCTTATTTTCAATATCAGTCGAATATTTTGTAAATACAGTCAAAGAAATCACTGCCTTATTGTTATCAAAATATTTTAAATATTTTTTAGAGCACAGTGTGGCATAACCTCTATAACAGAATGAATGTAATAAAAGAGTATTATTCTTCAATTTTCGTCCAACAAATTTCGCTGTCAAATCGACAAATAGTTTATTGTAATTAAAAATTTTTACTGCTGTACTTAGCATTACAATTTTTATATAATATTTGCAAATTTATTGATCAAACAATGATTATGCGTTAAGAATTGTAGTATAGCAGACGTCAAACATTTATTCTGCACAACTTTTACGGCGCAACATGTGCGGTCAATGTCCAATCAGCTCTCCAATTTTTTACCAGCGTTATAATTTAAAAATACAAAAATATTTTTTCCAAGAAAAAATAAATACAACAAACATTAAAATATGATTCACCCGGTTTTTAAAAATTAAAAAGTTATTAAAAACTTTTCTGGTCTGAGCTAGAAATTTAGTCAATAATAAAAAATAATAATAACAATAAAATACTACTACTACTACTACTAATAATAATAATAATAATAATAATAATAATCAATATAAAAAATTAATAATAATTACGGTTAATAATTAATTATTTATTAAATATTCCTTAAATTACCGAAATATTTGTAATTTTCGTATAATTTTTCAATATTGCAAATTGAAGGCATAAAGAAATGCGATCATTTATTTCAAACGTCATTTATTGAATGAATAGAATATTATTTTATTTACAATAATAAGAAAAATCAAATAAATGAAAAAAATTTAATTTTATCATTAAATCGTGATTACGCTCCTGTCATAATATTCAAACGAGGGAATTATCGTTCTCAGATGATGATCAGTTTTGCTCTTCAATCGTTGAGAAGAGGATATGAATGAATATATTTTCTCGATTTTTTTTTCATACTTTTTTTCCACATTCATATATATTGATAAACGGTGCGATTAAATTGCGAAATGTTGTGTACGCGAAATCACGTTGCAAACACGTTACTCACAATAATTACATTAATTATTCAATTATCTCATGCTAATAGTGAAAATATTTCATTTGAAAATGAAAATATTGGGAGTGAAAAAATTGAAAGTTTCCAACGACAAGGACATCGTAATTCCACACCTGGTAATAAATAAAATAATAAATAAAATAATTAATAAATTAATTAATAAATAAATCAATAAATAAATCAATAAATAAATCACATTAATCGACATTGTAGAAATCTTTTGCGAAAAAAGTTTTTTCCTCAAGATTTCTAATCTATTTTAATAATTCGATTTTCAAATTTATCATTTTAGAAAATTAAATATTAAATATTTCGAATTTAATTGATGATAATTGTTTAAATTAAGTTTTGCAATGTGAAAAGAGGGGAATTCCTCTTTTAAAGATGTAATAATTTTTATCAACAAATAAGTAACTCGTTTCCTCGATCATAGTATGCTCAATTTACTTTTATTGCTTATTAAAAATGTTACTCAAATTCATTATTTTGGAAGAATTACATTTTTGAAATTCTAATTTTGGATTCTTAATTCTGAATGAACAACAATAATATTTTTTTTAATATTAAATTATAAATTAATAATCAATATTTTTAAATAATGGTAATAATAAAAATATAATTCTGATATAATTATAAATAAATTTGATTGTTTTCATTAAATCAAGAAAAAAAACAATCAGAATGTACCGAAAGTATAACGACAGTAAATAATGAAAGAGTTCTTTGTAAAAATGAACTCATATTTGAGGAGAGATTTCATGGGGACTTAAATGACTCTATTTGGACTCGTGAAATAAGAATACCATTGAAACCGGTAAGATTTGTTATTTATTAATATTCCCTATTCAGAAAAAAAGAATTTCTATTCATGAAATATATTATTAATAATTAAAAAAAATACTTTTACATTTAAACTATTTTTTTTTACATTCAAAGGATTATGAATTTTGTGTTTATCGCAATGATGGAATTGTAAGAATTCACGATGGTATGTTGGAAATTACGCCAAAAATCTTGGAAGACTCTTATGGAAATAATACTGTTTATATTGGAAAAATGATTCTAGCCGAGTGAGTATTTATACTTAAATTTCATTAAAAATTTTCTGTTAAATGAAATAAATTATCATTAATTATATTAATGATCAATATTTTTAAAAGAGTAAAAAATCATTTTCAGCTGCACGAGTAACGTTGTTGAAGAATGTCAACGTGAAGCGACAGGATATCATATTTTGCAGCCAATAATTTCTGGTCGTCTATCAACAAAGCAGTCTTTTAATTTCCGATATGGAAAAATTGAAATAAACGCAAAATTCCCACAGGGCGATTGGCTGTTTCCTGGTAAAAAAAATACAATTTTATTTATTCATCACAAAGTTCTTCTTAATAGAAAATAATAAAATTTGTTATTTTATAAAATGAAATGAAATTCCAGAAATGTATTTGCTCCCACGTTACGAAAGTATTGAAGACAAATACGCATTTGCCAAAGTAATTTTGGGCCTTGCACGTGGGAACGATATATTGTACGATGACGAGAAAGAATATGGAGGTAAATTTTTAGAATTTGGATTCAGATTTGGTGATTCCGACCATTTCCAATATAAAAATATCACTAAATTCAGGCACAGCGGTGCGTGGACAAAAGATTTTCACAAGTACACGACCGTTTGGTCGGACGTTGGAATGACATTTTTAGTTGATGGCACAAAAGTTGGTTTCATTAATCTACAAGAGGAATTTGAGGATCCAACTTCGAAATTAAGGCAGTTCTCTCCTTTCGAACAAGAGGTTAATAATTCCCCGCAAAATTAATCTTTGTTTTTAAATTTACAAAATTTAATTCTTTCCTCAATTGAATATTTTCTCAACAGTTTTATCTTGCTCTTGGAGTTGGAGTCGGTGGCCTACATGTTTTTTTCGACGACTTAGTTAGTGATCAATATTCAAAACCATGGAGAAATTTAGGAGCAAAGGTATATATATACAATAAATTATTATTCAATATTTATCCAAAAGATTTAAAGGAGGAAAAAGTGAATGAAATCTGTCATTTGCGATCTAATTCTAATTTCTTTTTTCACAGGCAATGTTAAATTTCTGGAAAGCTAAAAATCAATGGCTTCCAAGTTGGAAGCGGCAAAATGGATCAGAAGCGAAATTGAAAATAAAATCCATCCGAATTTGGTCTGTTTAGAAAGAAAATTTCTATTCTGAAAAAATTAATTTCAATTGTCACCGAAAAAAAATGGTTTTCATTTATAAAATGATCGACATTTCTTTTTCTAATCAATAAGTTGAGTTTATTCGGAAATAAAAAAAAAATATCGAAGAATCATTAATGAGGAACTTCAACTCACGAAAGGGGCAAGGTAATAAAAGAATAATTCTGTATTTAACAAGAATGTGGTTGGTAATATTTTCTGAAAGCTGGATATGAGGCAAATGACCAACCGAGGCCGGAGGTTGTTTCCTTCGATAATAAAGAAGCCTTCCAACTCGTGATAAAAAATTTTTATTTTGTGCATTTTTTTCATTTCCAAATATATAAACACAATTTTACATAATACCCAGAAGGGAATATTGCGAAAGAATTCGAAAAGAAAAATTAAAATTATATTTTTTTTTAATCAAAATTATGTTAAAGGGGATTTGCGAGTTTTTCATTTTCCTACTTTCAAAAATCGATTAATTAGAATTATTTTTTAAATTACCCGTTTTGCAAAAATTAAAAAACTAAAATGTAAATTATAAATAAATAATTTTTTTTTGCTTTATAAACGTAAAATAATAAATAAAAAATTTGAAATAAAATTCCCTTCTACTTAAAATTCAATTTTCTTTTGTAAATATATTTTCTTATTTTCTCCTTCAGAAAACGAAGAAAACTTGAAATCCTTAGAAGCTAAAAGGAAAATTCATTTTTCTTTTATGAAAAAAAATTGTTTATATTTAATAAAATGTGCGCATATAAAGAAGGGAAGAATTTTTTTTGTTAATAATCAAATAAAATTGATTCCTATTTTTTTCAAAAAAGAGTAATTTCCTATCAATGGGAAATTTTCAAATTGAAAGTGTATTAAATTTGCGAATGAAATGACAAAGATGTATAGATTTGAAATTTGAACGAAAGTGACGTATCGCCAATATCCATCGACTTTTAGCAGGTGTTTCTTCATTTTGCAAGGTCAATATCAGGTAGAAGGAATTTCTTTTATTTTACTATAGTTTTATTCGAGGTGAACCGGTTTTTCAGGAAGCCCGTATTTGTTGTTATATGAGCTATTGTTTTTATATTTTATTCTGATGCACATAAACATATCACCATAGAAGCAGTTATACAGATCAATCAAAATGAAAATCAGAAAATTCAACTAATTTTCAAGGGTATTTAATTTCCCTATAATTCAAAAGTTTACGGTCATCGAGTGTTTTCTATTTTCTATTATTTTAAATAAAACAACTCGAAACATTTAAATACAAAAAAGAAATTTATATATATTTATACAAAATGGCAATTTTCTTCAATTTAAAAAAAATTTCAATTTAAATTCAATAAACAAAATAATTAAGTAATATAATTTTATTTGATTATTTGAATTTTTAAAGTGTAGCATAGTAATTTTTCAAACTAAGAAGAAGAAGAATAATAAAAAAAAATAAAATCTGGCTCATAAATCAAAGAATAATTACGTTAACATGTAATAATGATGTCGTCTTAAAATGATTAAATGTAAATTTTTTCACACATTTTAAAAATAAAAGTGTGTAATAACTTTTGTTATCTGATTGTTATTTGCATATCTTGAATTCCATTTGTGATTCGAGAATCATCTTTAGAAATATTTCTTAGACATTTAAATTTTATATTGGAAAAAATTAAAGAAGAAGAAGGTGATGATGATGATGAAGAAGAAGAAGAAGAAAAAGAAGAAAAAAATGAACCTTTAAAGAATTGCAACTTGAATCTTGGGAGAAGAGTAGCCAGGGGCTATACACCGTTCCTTTCTTCCTCGATCAATTATCAATTTTACACTGTCTGCAGTCGTCCCATTGCTCTCTCACCGTTCTCCAGTTTCCACAATTATTTCAACAAGGATCGCGAACAGATCTCTTCGAAACAGAGGCGCTCTCATTTTTTTTTTAAATTCTGCAAAAAAAAAAATTCTATTCTAAACTATGACGAATATACGAAAATTGTTATTAGTTACTATTATTGTAGTTTTGTGTGATTTTACAATTTCAAAACGTCAAATTCGTTCGAAACGTTCTGGTGAGTTTTTACGATTTTTTCAATCTTAAATGTTGCCTTTTAAATAATTGAGGGTAAAGAATGAAATTTTTTAAATATTTGAATTTAAACAAATCAAGTTAAATAAAAATTAGTCTTTCGAAAAATTATATTCTACAAATAGTTCATTTGAAAACAAATTATTAATAAATTGGGGAAAAAATCAATTCTCGCAAGTAAATCAAATGAAAATATAAAATTAAATTGAAGACTTGTAATATTACAAAACAATTTAATTTTTCTAAAGTTATTGAATCTAAAATAATAATTTTTGTCATCTTTATAAATAAATGAATATTAAATTAATATTTACAAAAACAAAAATTCAAATCAATACAGTAAATTCGAGTACAATATAAAAAATTAAATAAATAAAAATTCAACAGTCGAATTATTTTGAAAATAATATTTTCAGGGAGAGATTATGTTTTGCACAGTTGTACGGCAACTGCAAACGTTAATTTAGTACGAAAAAATAGAAATCATGCACTGACAGGAGACGATATTTTGCGAAATTCATCGGCAATGGAATTTCCATTTTCTCTGCCAAAGCGTAATTCCAAATATCATAGTCCTATTAAAGCTGAAAGTGCAGCAAGTTACACGAGAAATGATGAGAGAGGAAAAATTAAATCACCTACCGATAAAAGACTCTACGGCCGAAGAATTGAAGATAATTCACATCATCACCATCATCATCATCATCAAAATGTCCTCTCCCAATTGAATCAACACAAAGATACACCATTAAAAACGATTCGTATCAGGTCCTTTCAAAAGAATCATCAACCAATTTTTTCCGTTAAAGATCCGCTGCCCGAATTGGAACGTCATATTCCTGGGAGAAAAATTAAAACACCAGCATCGTTCGTTGTTGTTCGATCGTTGCACTGAAACTTGTATAAAAAAAGCAACAAAAGATATACAAAAAGAACATTAATAAAGTTTATTTCTTTAACAATTTATTGATTTTTTAAAAAAGCCTTTCATACTTTTTATATATTTGTTACTGTAAAAAAAATTTTTTTTAATGTTAATTTTTAATTATTAGATTCTCAAGATTAAATAAGAATCGTTTCTTCAAACATTATTCTCAATTACGATAAGAATAAAAAATCGTAAACGTTATAACTTTTTAAAAAAATGTTATTAAAATTTAAAAATAAAATTACAATTTTAAAAACGAAATTAAAATAGTTTAATAATGAAAAATGAGGTTTTTGTTGTTGTAAAAATAAGAAAGAAAATGTTGTTAGGTCCCTGAAGTTAAGTCGACGCTCACCATGGAAAGCCAAAAAGGAAACTATTATTTTAATGTTTTATGTTAAAATTAAAGAATTGAAATTTCAAAAAGTAGTTTTCGATGTTGAGCGTCGACGCTAGCTTCAGAGACGTATTTTTTTCTTTAGATTTTAATTTAGAAAGAATTTATTCTGTATTTTGGTTTAGGCAACAAATTCATAAGGAATTGGTGCAAGTAAGATTGGTGCCTGCTTGCCGGAGACAATGTGCGCACCACTTGGTTGTACCGGTTGACGTTTCAATTGAACGGTAATTTTCTTCTCTTTCGCCTGCTTTCTGAGGAGTTCATTTTCCTTTACTCTCTTCAAGAAATCCTCCCGACATTTCGAATGATTCACGTGCTCCACACGAACGGTAATTCTCTTTGGAATAATTCTTCCTCTCACTCGTTTATTGACAACTACACCAAGTGCATGTGGTGTGACATTAAAAACACGACCAGTTTTTCCATAATAAACTTTGTATGGCAATCCCTTTTGAATAGCTGAATTTTGTTTAATATCAACCATATCGCCAATTTTGTAAACTTTCATGTATGTTGAAAGTGGAATTGTGCCATGTTTTTTGAATTTACGGGAGAACAAGTCTCTCGTACCGCGGCGATAACCCTTTGAGTTTGTCATTTTTTACGCTTCTGTAAAAAAGTAAAATTTTCAATTAATTTTGTACACATGAATATTTTCTATTTTAAACAATCTAAATTGAAAAAAATTCAATTCTACTTTAAATTAGGCACTTGATAAGTTTCATATTGATTACAATAATAAAGTGACAGGTTAACCTATAAATTTAAACAAAGTGTAAAAATTTATTTTTCTCACAAAATTCAAGTGCTAGAAAAATAATTGTTTTGCATTTTTATTGAATTTGGCAAAAAATTTTAAATCTCTACCACTGAACTATTTTTTGTTAAATTGAATTGACATATGATTGACGATGCTACTTATCATAAAAATCATAAATTCTCTTTTTTTATCATTTTTCCCGATATCGATTTTCAAAACATGCTTGTAAATAAAGGTTTGTAATTATGAAAGTATTATTATTTATTCTATCTACTCAATTGAATATAATAAATTATTTATCTTATGTGGAAATAAACATAATTTTTAGGTTATGTTAGAACGCATGCAGACACGTGGCTTTAATTTGATCATTGCCGATAATTTTTGCACAATTAAGAGTAATTATCTAATTCATCATAAAATCTAATATACGATTAACACTTGTTTTAATTAAGAATTGTGATTTTTAAAGTAGAAACAATAAAGATAAATTTTTACTCACCTCGACTGTCGTTTATCGAAAACGCGAACCAAAAAAAGAAAGAAACTATTTTACAGTTTTGCCAATATTAAAAAGTCCAAAGTAAAATTCTCTAGATAATAAAGCTTTGTTCACAGTATAGGTATTTTTCTGGAGAATTCTTTACGCGCGAAATTTAAAATCAAATTAAAAGTACTGTAAAAATCGAATGGGAGAGAATAATTTATTTATTATTATTCGATGGGTAAATAATAGCTATAATTCAATTTCTATTAAATACAAAAGATTATTAATATCTTTTATTGTTTGAACATTAATTCACATTAATTCAAGAAACCTTGTTGCAGTCGAGATGTCGTCTGCTACTTGTGTTGGAATTTCACATTGTATTTATGATTATTAAACTTCGCCTCGAATTTGAAGATTAAAAAATATTTTCATCATAATTTAAAGTGCAACGTTAAATATAAAAGCATTGTATGTTTATTTTTTCAAATAATAATCCTTAAGAATGTTTCTTCCAAAGGTATTGTAAAATATTGAATTTTTTTAGGTTAGGAACATCTTTTTTTGCATGTGTTTTATTTTGTAAACAATTTTAATAAATATTAAATGCTCTTTTTCAGGTAACAATTGGCTTAAACAATTTTATATTTGGTTCAATTCGTGAAGTAGGATTAAGTAGAATAGTGACAGGCAAATTTATGTCTACGAATGCACTTTCCACAGAGCAGGTAAACACTTATAAATATTTACCAAAAATTTGACTACTTGGTAAATTATAATATATCTAAATTGTATATTTTTGTTATGAATTAAATATGTGATTTATTTTTCCATTAATGATATTCATTGAGATAATAAAAAAAAATTTTTGCTTTTTCATTTAAAAGGCCGTTCCAGATAAATTGTACAAAAAAATTGAATTAGAACTTCGTGGACACGATAGAGCTGTTTTAAAAAGTTATGGAGAATTTGCAAACATGACCGCAAATCATTTAGGAGTTAATATAACAAGAAAGTAATTAAGAAAATAATTTAAATTTTATTAAGAGAAATTTAAAACGAATCTTAATTTACATAATTAACTTGATAATTTTATAATGCGTAATAATTTAGTGATTTTAATTTATTCTTCAGTGAACAACTTTACAAAGCAGTACACGACAGATACACTGTATTAAAATCGAAACACGTTCATAAAAAGCATCGAGTTCAATATGAATTTAGAACGTATTTCAGATTAATTGACTTTGAAAAGCTCACAGGTTCAACGGCCGATACTCTCCTTGAATACATACAAAGAAATTTGCCAGAAGGAATTGCAATGAAAGTGACAAAGGTTCTGACATCAGTTTATTTGATTCTATAATTTAATCATTTATTGATATTTTAAGTTTAATTATAATTATTAAATTAAAAAAATGTAATACATTTGTTCTTTTACAGACTGAAATCAGAGAATTGCCGGAAATAATTAGTAAACCACCGATTCAAGAAGTTGCCAAGGAGACGTAAAATTTTATAAAAGAGTCAAATAAATGTTTTTAATGTTAAATGATATTATTTATTATTATCATTAATTACTTGATATGCCAAGAACATGAGGAAAATATGAATATAAGAAAAAAGGGAGAAAACAAAATTTTTGAATGAAACAAACACAAAAAGTTTATTTTTATTTATGTTTATTTGTAGATAGAACAGATAACGGAAATTACATATTAATATACATAACATAATAATAAAGAATAGGAAAAAATTATGAACTCAAACTGCATTCACGACTACATATTTTGATTTTACTATATGAAAAATAAACTATCGAACAAAATAGAACTCTTGACTGTTTACCAATAAGTATTTTATGCATTTCAATTAAATCACAAAAAGTTTAGTTCTTTAAAAAAATTTTTTTTTATAAGTATATGGCAATAAAAAAATTTTCCGAACCTTTTTTTGTAGAAAAAATTTCTTTTCCTTTTTAATGTTTTTTTTTTTTAAGAAAAGTAAAATGAATTACATTAGAAAATTGTCAATGTAATCACAAAAGAAAGCTATCCTTTCATGGAAAGTGCTATTAATATAAATATTTATGTAAATAAAGTTTTTGTGTACACAATTTTTTAATGTAACGTCAATCTTTTACCATTCTCATTTCACAAAGCACTGTTACCTTAAATATTTTGTATCTTTTACATTGTTCTTCTTTTCTTTGCAACATAGCAATCTTATTATTTTATTTCATAAAGGTGATGACTGTAAAAAAGACACGACAGCAAAATTTTCAATCTGCAAAAAAAAGAGAATTATTTTCAAATTGGTGAGAAATTTGAGTGAATCGTTTGATGAAAATAATTATGAATAAAATCGAGAAGGTATAAAATGTGTACTAGTTTCAGAAAAGCCATGGTTTTTATACTTTTGCATTTCTAGAATAAGTGATGAATAAAAAAGGAAAAAGAGTTGCTAGCAACGTTGACACAAAAATTAAATTTCTATTCAATTTTAACTGAAATTTATTTTTAAGTCTTTGAATTTGAATATTTCTTAAAATTAAATTCTTTCTATGAATTTTAATAAAATTTTTAAGAATAATAATTACATTTTTTGAGGAATTTAATTAAAGTTGTACTAAAAGTAATTAAAATTCTGAAATGAGTTTCATTATTTTTTAAAATATTTGAATTTCTGCAATTATTTGTAACTTGTGAAAAAATTCAATTTTTCTAGTGTTTTTAACTAAAATTCTTCTATAAATCAATTATTTTAATATGTATTTAATTTAATTTATAAATACCAATTCTTCAGGGCCTATCTGGATACATATTGGGATATCCAGGCCTTGGAGGATATCCCATATTCGGTCCATGGTGATAAGGATTCATAACTGATTGATCGGGTCTAGGCCAAGAGCCACCTGGCATTCCTTGCATACTCTGCATTCCCTGCATACTCTGCATTCCTTGCATATTCTGCATTCCCTGCATATTCTGCATTGCTTGCATATTTCCCATTCCCTGCATATTCCCCATTCCTTGCATATTCCCCATTCCTTGCATATTCTGCATTCCCTGCATATTCTGCATTCCTTGCATGTTTTGCATTCCTTGCATTCTCTTCATAATATCACTCAATGGAGTCCATTGCATTCTCGACTCCTGAGGTCCGGACTGTTGTGGCCATTGCGATTTATTGGGCATTGAATGTGATTCCATTGGATGTGGCACTGGCTGTGGGACATTGTGGCCCATCATTTGTCCCATTCCTTGATTTTGCATCCAATTCTGACTTTGTCTTCTCTCCATGTCCCAATTTGGTGGATTGAATTTGGAAAGAATTTCCTTGCAGCCCTCGTCGGGACCTTCATCGCCCCAGGGATCGCGCGCGTCCTCTGGTAAATCGTGCCATTCGTCTTTGTCATTTTTGCCCTTCCAACGAGTGCTCTCCATCCACGATGGCTTCGATTCTTTGGGACGTTGTTTCCAATTGTCTGAAGGTGGTGGACTCCAGGAACGTTTCTCGGTGGGGGAGAAGTTTGGACCCTTGGTTTCCTTGGGATACCAGTTGTCGGCTGTCGATGAACTGGGCTTCTTCCAGTTCTCAGGTGGACTCATTTTGTAGCGTTCAATTTCCTTTTCGCGGGACATTGAATGCGTTGGCGAGTTCCACGGGATGCGTTTTCTTTCGTCTTCGTAACGTTCCTCGGGACGGACCCAAGTGTTGCCCTCGATTGCACCGCGACTGGGAATGTCCCAGTCGTAGCGTGGTGGCGAGGCCCTGGGTGGTGACTTCATGCGCCTGGGGGGCGAATGTCGCGGGGGGGAGAGATGATGATGCACTGGGGACATTTCGCGTCTGGGTGGCGAGACTCCTCGCTGGGGTGGCGACATGCATCGTGGCGATCCGCGCGGGTAGGGCGAGACCCGTCGGGGCGGTGGCGAGTGCCGCACTCGGCGCACTTCGCGTCTCACTGGTGACATGCTTCTTTGCATCGGCGAGTAGGGTCGCTTTGGCGATGGTGATCGATGGTGAGGATCGTAGTACCGCGAGTGTCTGCTCGGCGACATTCTCGGCGGCGATCGTTTGCCTGGCGACAGTTTCATAGGGGAGCGTCCTCCCGGGTGTTTGCCTGGCGAATGGCGGTAAATGTCGCGTCTCCTTGGCGAAATGGATCGCGACGGAGACATCGATATTCTTGACGGTGAACCAGATCGAAACTCGTCATTTAATGATTGCCTCTTCTGCGCAGCCAACTCGGCTTTCATTTTACTCATTTTCTCCAGTAAATGCTGCCGATATTGACCGCGGTACTTTTTCTTGTTAAATTTACTCGCTCCCGATGCGCTTGTCGATGCATAGTCAACCGGCAGGACATTGTCAGGTTCCAATGGTTGGACATTGTTGTATTTTTTCGGCACCACTGGATCGAATTTCATTTTCTTCTCCCTACTCTCAAAGGCTGAGTCCTCAGCAATATCGTTATTCGGCGCTGGAGCGATGCGGTCCCAAACGGAGACTTGATTATGAATTTTTGTTGTTTGCTCAAGAACCATGTCGAGCATGTTCTCGAGTTGTTTGGCTGTATCCTCGTCCAACGGCACAGAAGGAGTGTTAATTTTTTCCTTCGCTTTGCTAATGAGGCGAACGCCTTCCTTAACTTTTTGTGCGAATACTTCACCGCGTGAAGTTTCGGCTCGACTGGCCGAGAGTCTTTCTCGAAGATCCTGGGGTTCGCGGGACTTTTTCTCACTTAAAGGATTTACCCGCAAATTGTCCTCCTTTTGCTTCTTGAGTGCTGCTTTTTCCCATTTCTCCTTCGTTTCCTCCCACGGTTGTTTTTTCTTCGTGGGCGTTTCTTCCCAGGGCTTACGTTTCGATAACGAATCACCCGATTCTGAAGACTTATCATCCCAGGGTTTTTTAGTAGGTGGATCATCAAATGCCCGTCGTACTGTCGTCAATTTCGCTCTATTCGTCGCCTCCTCCCAAGGCTTTTTCTTTTGTGTTTCTTTCACGTGGAATGTTATTGGTTTTTTGGTCTGTTTTGAGGGTATTTCTTTAATAATCTCCGGCGAATGACTTCGCTTTGGATTCATTCTATTCTTCACATCGAATATCATATCTTGTGAGTTATTTTTATTTGCAAAATTCCTCCTCAATGCTACAGGTTGTTTAACGGGTTCAAATTTCTGAGGATAAACTTTGTCCGCATTATCCTTGGCTGCATTTTTATTTAATGCTTTTGCGTTTGCATTTGCTGGATGAGTTTTTGGTCTTAGATCGAGCGATGGAATAATTTTTTCCATAACTCTACGCTCCATGAGAATGACTGTTTCAAAATGTGGACCAGCTGGCAATGTATCGACGACGCACGCTCTAATTGGAATAAAAGGATTTCCAATGGGACCCTGCGCTGGTCTGGTGAGTTCTAAAATTGAACGAACTGATTGTTTTGTCAGAGTTGTTACTAACACTAAACGTCGTAAACATGAAATTCTTCGAATACTCGTCATAATCTCGACTCCTGAAAATTAAATAATTGTTTTTTTCCCTTCCTTTTCTGACAATAGTTTAAAGGACAATTAAAATTAAATATTTTCGAAAATTACCTCGTCCAATGGAAGAATTATTGTTGACAATAGCGGATGCTTTAGAGTTCGATAGAACGTTTGCAATCGTGGCCATTACCTCTTTTGGTTGTCCAATCACAAACGTTGCGTTCTTGATGTTATTTAATTGACAAATTAATTCCGCTTCCTCGACTTCAGCCTGTTCGTCTAATCCAATAATTTTTTGGCATTTCTGTAAAGAAAAAGTTATTCAATTTAAAAAAAAATTACAACAAAATTGAAATAAAATAATAGTTATTTAATTACACTGCTCATCATAAGGCCCATTAATCCAATTCCACAACCAATTTCAACGACTGTTGTTTTTGGTGTTGGTGAGAGATGATCAGAAATCGCATTGCCGAGATTCTCAGCCCCGGCTGCGTTAGACCAGAAATTTGTTTTCGGTCCAAGTTGTAATTTCACTCCATTAACAACTTCTTCGAGAGCCTCAACACCCATCACAAATGTTGTATTTGAATGATTTTCATTATCGGCTCTAAATAAAGAAAAAAGAATTTTTAATTTTCATTTTCTAATAGTAAAAAAATTAATTTATTACCTCATAATGCTTTTACAATAAAGTGATTTGACATTGCAATCCTTTCCAGCTCCAGTTTCAAAGAGGGCTTTCAATCGATTCATCATTTCAGCATTCAGATTTTTTGCAGTCACAAAAAACATGAGTTCATTTTTACGATTACAACGAACCAAAAGCCAAAGCCAATCTAATTTCAATTTTGGAGCTGGTTTATCATCGACGGCAGCAATTTCAGAAATATTTTTCACACTCTTCGGCACTTCTTCTCTATAGAATGTCACGCCTTCATCACATTCATTTGTTGTTGTTGAGAGAAAATTTTCAAATACCTAAAAATATGAATAAACCTTTAAGATAATAAAACACTTTGATAATAAATATTAATTTAACTGATAACTCTTTAAATTATTTACAAAAAAAATTATTTTGTTTTAGAAAATTGAAATATAAAAACATTAACATGGTGATAAAAATTTAACTTAATTTTCAAAAAATTTCAAACTTTAATTGGCAAAAAAATAATAATTCAGTTGTAAGAAATACAATTCGCCTGGTGAATCACAAAAATTTCGATTTAATTTATAAAAAAAGAGAGAGGCACAATTAAATTGATCACTAGGTTTTAATAGAAAAAGAACTGGTGTATTCACTCGTCAAATCGCTCGTATGGAATGTCTTCCAAGTTGAAAAAGAGCTCTGGCAATTGTATCTGCTCCAAAGTTCTGAATTATGAACTTCTCACGAAATATAATTTATATAATTTGCTGTGGACTAATTATTGGCCTGCCATTGGCATCTTTTTATTAAAAAGATTAACAAGGGACAGATGGAATTGCAGCAAAATTGATTTTTCTTCTTTTTCTTCTTCCTTTGGAATTTTGTTTTCATCTTCTCGTTCTCTTTTATATTTCAGCTTACAAAAAGATTACTTCCCACATTTTTTGTTCACGAACTCTTCTTGTCTTAAAAATATTAATTTTTATTATGAAAATTATCTCTTGTACCTTTTAGTGCAAAGAATACAAAAGTTCAGTTTTTTCTGCTTTCAATTTGTCCTCTTGTGTGCAAGTTGTTGAAATTTTTTGTTTCATATTTGAAGTAAATTGATCCATTTGATGGTGGAATTATTTTTGTCACCTTCGCCGCTGCTCCTTCCTTTTAAATCAACTTTGACGATCCTTTCTCTAAGCTTTGCTTCTTCAATCTTCATTTTGAGTTTGGTAAAATAATCCTTAATTTAGTAACATGTTCATTTTTTTAAATAATATTATTAATATTTTAATAACACATTTGTTACATTTATGTCGTTATATTCTTATTTGTTGGATTCTTTCTTGCACTATTTATTTATTCCATCGCTGTATTCAATCATTTATTTTACTTGATTCACGTAATTTTCTAGAATTTGTTAAATTCTCGAAGATGTAGTTAAAATATTTCCAAACAAAATAGATTTTCTTGATTTAGAAATATTTTCTATATTATAAATTTAAGAATAATTTTTCTATTTGATTTTCATTGATTCAGAGAATTTTTTTTTCTCTATTTAATCAACATGTTTTAAAAATATTATTGATCAAATTTGATTCATTTTCTTCTTCTCTTGCAGTTTTGGATGACGAAATTTTTCTTATCTTCATTTTCACAAAATTTTTGACGCAATTTTTTTTCCAAATTGAAAGAATTCCTCGAAACAACTTTTATTCTCATTTGGTTACGAATGAAATTCTTGCACACAAATCATTTTTCCTTTCAGGTA
>JAVJHR010000088.1:0-24707 GCA_032872475.1 Leptopilina myrica (nomen nudum)
GACATTGGTCGGCTATTTTTAACAAAAAAAATGAAACAAAAATATTTCATTTATTTATTTTTGCAGAAAATTCTGCTGTGAAATTTCGACTTATATTTTTCTATTTTATTAACACTTGCACCTTCATATTCCTGAGCAACAAAAACACTTTTTGGAAGCTGCTTTTCTAATAGCGCATTGTGCAACAAATACAGAAAGAAGCTGTTTTCAAAATGGGGTCATTATTGTATTACGTAATAGACTCTAATTTCGTAAATTAATAAATATAGGTGTTTAATAATTTATTTTAAAAAATAATACTGAAATGGTAGGTCACTATATACTTTAATCTTTTCGAGGTCGCTAAAATTACGAATTTAAAGTCTGACTTTCAGAACTAAAAATGGCAGATCCAATATGGCCGACCAATTTGTAAATAGCCTTAAATTCATTTGAAACTAATTTCTCGGGGGATTTTGGGGTCGCTGATTTGTTTTGTTGAAAGCATTGCTGCTTTGTCAAAGAGTAAAAAAAAGTGTCTAATAAAAGATGAACAACTAGAACAACATTTAAGCGGTATGTCTACAATGAAAGTTGCTTCTAAATACTGAACTGTATTGTGTAAGAATTTGGTACTTCAGATAGTCAAGTTAAACATTTGAGAGAGAATAAAGGAATTTTGGCAACACCTGAATCAAAACAAGATAAAACCTACACGAGAAAACAATTAACAATTTTAAAGAGTTTTGCGAAAGTGATCAGAAAAATCAGAACACTCGGAAACTAATAAGCTTACCAGTATTTTGAGACATTATATATTCATTTTCGTTAATTAGTTAAGGAAGAAAAAAATAATTATTAAGATTGATAAACGTCATAACTACCTTCAAATTTGACGTCCTCATGAGGTAATGGCGATTTTTTCGATTTATTAAGTGATATATTATCCAAATCACTACTGTCAATGTGTGTAAAAGGGCTATTAAGCCAACTATCTCCCATCAGGTCTAGGATTTCTGATGCACCACTGCGAGGAAGACTTGTGTTATTTAAATCTTTTGAAATTGATAACTTTTCCAAAGAGACGTATGCACTTCTTAAATGTACTGATACATTCATTGAAACTAGAAGAACAAGATTTATTTTCTTAAGGAAAGAATTTTCATAAATTAAATTTAAAATAAAGACTATCGGAACATTAAAATATTTTATTAAATATGATTTTTGTCCTGTCTGCACGGAAAGTGTTATTTAATGCACCTGAGGCGGTCTCAAAGTAAGTGATTCCTACCCAAAGGTAGGGTGAGCGGGCGCAAAATACATTCTCGCTCGCTAATGTCACAAAATTAAAAAACTGCTTAAAATCACTTCCTAGGCAAAATGGCATCATATTGAAATACCCCCTTCTTTCTCCACTTATTTCATATGATTAATATATACCTATTGTATTCATTCAAATATGTGTGCACTCAATAACTACTTTCCATGCAGATAGGATAAAAAATGTTGTTCGCGGACCACAATAAAAACTTTTATTACATTTAAAGTAAGAAAAATTTTTAAGTCAAATTTTATTCTTTATTCATTAAAAAATTATACAATACGCACCGTCAGAATTTCCATCTACAGAATTAAAAGATTTCTTGGATCTGTTTAGGGGAGTAGAATGGTGTTTATTTCTTTTAAATTCCAAGCTATTAACTGAATTAATGGAATTATTCATCAAACTGTCATCTGTGTCATCCAGGTTTGTAACGACACTACTAGCAAGGATTTTTGATTCCGACAACCTCATTATTGAAACATATGAATCTTTCAGTGGTATTGACTGATTTAAGTCAATACTCTTTAAACCTAAAAGAATATATATTTTCACATAAATATATTAAATAACGACATTGTCTTAAGTTTTTTGCATATTATGTAGCATTATTTAAGAAAGTAATTGGTTTTTTCCATATGATAGGTAAAATTAAAACATTAGTTTTTTAATATGTAACACATAGGTTAGTTACGAATGTATTAATAACTTTAATTTAAAGTACAAATTTGTCTGGAAAATTTGATTAATATTTTTAAACTTTAATAAAACTATAAACAAGTCGATCACTCCTAGTTACGATTTCAAAATAAAAAAAGAACGATTCTTTTTACGTTTTAATTTACGTTTTCTTCACTAGCTACAATTTATTAATAAGAATTTTTTGATATAAATTTCAAACATTTTTACAAAATGAATTTGCTAAAAATTACAAATCACAATTATTACCGCAAGAAACGATTATAAAATATACACCTTGACAGCACCGAATCTTTCCTAAAAATTTATCAAATATTTACTTGCAATATTAGGAATATTTCATTGCAATGTTTATTGAAAGTTGTGTATAGATATAAATGTCCTGATTATTATAATTATATTTAATTATATTAATAATTACACACAGGACAACATAATTATAAGAAATTTTTGTTCTGCAAATATCAAAGATGTTTCTGATAGGTTTTTCCACGCTGATTAATAATCCGTAAATGAAAATTAGGCATCAGCTCTGGTTTACTAGAAAAACGGGGTTAAAATGTCAAAAAATTGCGTTTTTGACAAAGTTTAAGCACATCTGGTGACGAAATGAAAGGTCGTAGAAACTTTTACTTGGGCTCAAATTAAAAACTTATCTGGGATATTCCTGAATATCCCATTCCTTTTTTAGCAAATTAAATTTTTTCTAGCGATGAGACGAAATGTTGTAGAAACCATGAAGTAGTATAAGGAGACCCCAAACCAATAGTACTAGTGGAAAAAATCAGCATTATTTTGGTGGATCAGAGTTCTATGAGAAAATATAATCTGCACAACGTTCAGAGGCAGCGCGCTCATGTGGAACAAATGTAAAATACATAATACTGTATAAGCAGACGATATTTTAATACAATATTTCATCACTGAGGCGCAATCTCTGAACGTTGTGAGATGTCTCGTAAGTCTGATTCCCCAAATGCAGGCTGATTTAAAACCCGCGTGAGGTGTCCTTATCATCGGGTTAGCGCAATATCATACTTATTTGGTAAAGAAAGCAAGAACATGCCGAATATTGCAAATAAATATGTAATAAATTTTTAGGAAAGTTTCGGTGCTGTGGGGGCAAGTAGCATATTGCATTTAGAACGAACGTCTTCGTCCAAACAAGTAAGATTAGACAGTGTCTGAAGAGGACAGTGCTATGGAAACGTAAAAAAGAAATCGTTTTTTTTCTTGAAATCCTAACTCGGAGTGATGTACTTGTTAATCGCCTTTATTAATTTATCTCGTTCACGAACAAGACACATTAGATAGAAAAGGATACAAATATGTGTATCTCCTTTTCCAACACATGCTTTGCGTTCGCGAATCTTGTTAGCGAACGAGACGCATGAGATAGAAAACGACACAAATATATATATATATATATATATCTTTTTCTAACTCATGCTTTACGTTTGCGAAGTAGTTGTGCTTAGGCCTTGATGCTCCACGGCAGAGATGGGTACGTATCATTCTTCATGTATGTTAACGAGTTGCATGCATTTCCCCTAATCGCCAAATAGTGGAATGATCAAATAGCCGAAAGGTTAATAATCCAAAAAAATTATTTGTTTTAAATTAACATTAACTTAGATTAAAGAAAATTTTCGAATTATTGACCTTTTGACGATTTGAACATTCTGCGACTTCAGAATTCGTCTATTTTTCCGTTCGCGTACTTTAACATTCGTTTACTTGACAATTCCTATAGATGGCGTTTCCTGTAACTGAACATTCGAAATATTGGTATTTCGACTATTTAAGCATTCGACGAATTAACAAATCGACTATTTTACCATTCGAGTATTTTAATATTCGTTTACATGACAATTCGTATAGATTGCGTTTCAACTAATTGAACTTTCGGATACTAAACGATTCTAATAGATAGCGCTTCGCCCACACAGCACAGAAGATTTCCTGAAACTCGACAGGACTTTGTTTAGCGAGGTTTGAAAAATTGAGTAGCGATTGGTCATGGGACATTGTTTGTATGTTCATAAACAGAATATTAAATATAAACCTTTAGCAAAAATTAAACTCCAAATATGCACTTGCATATTTGGTCAGGGACGTAGGTTCTTAATGAACTGTGTACAGTTACTTATGGACTGGAGCCTTTTGTAATATGTTCTATTCGGCACTGAGTATGCGTCAAAAGTGGAATTAATGTGTCAGTGAGCGAAACCTATTCAAGCCTTCTGAGTGTCAGTTGACGAAATTCGTCAGATAGCGAATTGTGCACATTGCGGGAACCCACTGTACTATGGAAAATAAAATTTAGGCGACTTTGGAAAAACAGTTGAAATTTCTTCTTTTAAAAAAGTGGCGTCAAGCTGTCCACCAATCAAAAATTGCATGTAAAAGTAAAACTCACAATCTATTAATTGTAATCAAAAACTTAAAATCCATATTTTATCACGTTAGATCCCTTTCACCATTGAGCGTCAAATATAAATTTTAAAATTTTATTACACTACTATTTTTTTAAAAAATTTCTATTTTTCTCAGGCTACAGTCTTATATCAACACTAAATGAAAGACATTATTGTGGTCTAAGCAAAAAAGCTATCGACCCCTTTTAGATTTATATAGTTTTCATATATAACGAAATACTAAATAAAATTATAAATAAATATAATAAAACTTACTAAAGGTGCTTTGTATTTTAAAACATTCAAATACATAAGTATACTGAACAAACTAGCTGATGTAACTAGCGTAAGATACGTGGGTTTACTAAACACCATAAAAATGTGGTTATTTTTCGATTAAGACCCCAAAAATGCAATTCTGGAAAAATAGTTTAGACAAAAGTTGTAAGCCTTAAAAACACATCTTTTTTGTTTTATACATTTTTGTCAAAACTAAATAGTTTAAAATATAAATTCTAACATACTTCCATTTTTCATGAAACCGTTTGTACATAAAATAGCGACTGGGGAGGAAGATATTGCATAGATTTTGATGTCATCAATGGTCATATATGTGCCCTAACGCGGTGAAAGGGACCTTACGTTCAAAAAAATTAATTTTGAATTCTTGATACCATTCTATCCAGATTTTTTCAATTGATATAATGGCATTAATAACTAAAAATTAATTTTTTAGGGCGTAAGGTCCCTTTCACTGCGCCAGGGCACATATATCTAATAATAACATCACTCTGAATTAAAGTTCCTTTCTACCTGCACACTTGTAGTTACCAGCAGTTGAAACAATACATCCACTGACTTACAACTATAAAGTCAAAAGTACCAACCTAACTACTTTATTTTTCCATTAAGCAAAAACTTAATATCAGAACGGGGAGGTTATTTACCTCTCTAGTGCTATTATTAGGTATAAAATATTAATCAAACTATGACCAGTGGTGATTTTATACTTACGTTTTGTAACAGTGAATCTCAAACGTATAGTTACCATTATCCTGACACTAGATATCATAGACATCGCACTAATGCTTCGGGAGTACCACAAACCATTGTAACCTCTACATAAGATGTAGAGACTAGGTAGTACGAGGAGTATAAAGAGTCAAGCTAGCTTTATTTGTGTTCTCAATAATGCTTCTGAAGCAGTCAGCAAGATGCTGAAATCCTGTGAGGTCCAAAAGGGTGTTAATATGATAATCAAAGGTGGACTAAAAAGCACAACATTGCCCATACAAGGAGTGCAGGTGAAACACACAGGAGAAAAAAAGGTATACGAGAAGTTCCACCAGGGACTGGCATGGCCAGAAGAAACGAAACAATATCTCACACTTAAACAAGAACTTTTCAATGCAGTTGAACTTATAAACGTTGTCCTCGATTCTCAAAAAATGAGGTGAAGTTCTGAGTCGACAAAGCAATCAAAGAATAAAAATCAGGAGGAAGGGCCTCAAAGGAAGGTTGCAAAAACGGAGTCAAAGGAAACATCATACTCAAAGTAGATAAAGCAAACATTGCGAGGATCAACGATGATCGTTACATTAAAGGAAAGGAGTTTATCATTTAAATTTAAAGAAACTTTAAGTTAGAAATGATTCGAAGTGATTGCTATCTTCTTCCAGCTTCATAATAATTAAAATTGCAGAGGACAAGAGTTCCGCCTAAGTAAAATACGTGTCGTGCTATGTTAAAAGAAGAGTATTGGTCGTTAGATGTCATAGGAGCCTCAACTATGACTATATAGGCAGAGAGTGTAAAGCTGTGGATAACTCGGCTACGTGCTTCAGGTGCGGAGAAGCTGGCCATAAGTTGGTAAATTGTAAGAAAAAACCACGCTGCTTCTTATGCCAAGAGAAGTTCGACAAGAAGGAAAACTTTATTCAGGTCGCAGGTTTTAGTAGTTGTAAAGTATTGAGAGCTGCCTTACATAAAGCATAGAACACTTTGTCAAGAACGGGGTGGAAATGGGACCGGAATAACAGCTGCACGGAAGACTCACGCAAGGTAAAAAGATTCATTGGCAAAGTTTGAAGTCGATTGATACTCCTCTACAAAAATTGAAATCCTTCAATTCATTTTAAATATATACGCTTCGGAATATGACAGTGACCCCAGCTTACATCAGCTAATATTTCTAAGCTCAAAAAAATTTTGCTTAAACCCTTGCGGATTCTTATGGTGGAAAAAGGGTTGATTCAACCCCATCATGTACCCACTTTAGTAAGTAGTAAATATCAAGAAAATTCAAAATTTTTTAGAACAGGAAATTTTTTCCTGTCTCAACACTTGTTTTTTTTACTAAAATCCAGTTTTTCTAGACAAATAAAATCTAGGAGAAAACGAATCAAAAGATGCAAAAAAGGAGCAAAGTCTTCCGCCAATATGTGAAAAAATTGGAATTTTGTTTAATTTACCAAAAAAAATCAGGATAATTCTTCGTTTATTTAAGCCGGAAATTTCTTATTGACTTAAAAACTTTTTTAGACTACTGGGAACTAGGGGAACACCAATCAAAAGTTGCGAGAAGGGAGCAAAGTTTTCCGACAATATGTGATAAATTGGAATTTTGTTGAATTTACCAAAAGAAAATATGGAAAATTCTTAATTTCCTTAAGCCGTAAATTTCTTATTGACGCAAAAGCATTTTTTCTGGACAAGTATGAACTAGGAGAAGACGAATAAAAAGTTGGGAGATACACTGCAAAATCAAGTTTAAAGTGTTTTACACATTTAGCAATGCATTTTGAGACACGTTATGTGTTTCGAGTATCCGTCTCACGGTAATAAACCGTTTTATGTGTCTTATACGCACTGAGTCACCTTAAATGTTTCAAAATGAGACACGAGATAAAATTAAATGTCTCAATATAAAACAGATTTTGTATCTCAATGGTGTAAATGCTTAAAACAACTCATTTTGAGACACTTGTGAGATATCAGTTTTTGCAGTGTAAACTGGTTTTGAGTCAGTATTTAATTTCCTGTTTAAAAAATTTAGACTTTTCCACATGTTTTGTTGGCAAATTTCAACATATTTTTTAATTTTTTGTATAATTTGTTTGAAGATTTTGCTTCTTCTCGCAACTGTTGATTCATCTTTTCGTAGTTTTTAGTAGTCTAAAAGAGTTCAATATTGAGGCTACATATTCTACAATATTCTGCTACATTAAAACAAAGCACCCAAGAAATTTAAGGAATGGGATTAAATTATATAATATTTCATATACATTCTGCATGACAAGACACAGTGGGCCAGAACACCTTGATTCCTGGCCAAAAGTCGACTTTTTGAACTTTATCTTTTATTAAAGTAGTTTATAACATTCTAATTAGTGATAGTTCTGGCATCTTTTTCATTAATGACACGGTTATTTATAAATATTTAACACGTTAATAATTATGTAAAATTTAAAAATATTGAAAAATTTCCCTTAAAAATTTCATTGAAGTTCTGTACATTTCTCGAAATAGAATTAATTTTTTCAACCAATTACTTAATGATGTTCAATATTAGTCTCAAACAAACAAAAAATCAGTATCTAATTATTGGATAATTTATTTTCGATTAATTTTATAAGCATAGAAGTTAGAAATTAAGTAAAGTTGCGTGAAAAATAATATTTGATTTAAGAGTTCCCCGGAGTTCCCCAAGATTTTGTAAAGTTTCGCATATGTATGTATTCTTTGTTATACGTATTTTAAGAAAAAGTGGCACATTTTACAAAAAATTCATTTGTTTACCAAAACTTGTAAATATTAAAGTCAATGATTGAGTCACAATATACTTAGTGAATAAGATTAGGAAAAGCTTGGCTACAATATCAACATCCATTCAAAAGTGGCTAAAAATGTTTACTCAGAGGTTTTTGAGGTTGCTGATTACGAATCTAATGTCAGAGTTTGAAAACTCAAAATGGCGGATCTAATATGACGGATGACTTTTTTAAAAATTAAGGGGGGAGCCTACATTACATGGTAAAAAAAATCAATTTTTTTGCTTAAATCGTTAGAAAATACATCCAAGAATATGTACCTAAAGTTTTAGTGGCCAATCTAAATTATTTTTCATGTTTTTCGTTGATTTTTGTCGAGTGTAAAAAGTTAAGTTAAAAAACATTAAAGGTTACAACCAATTGTTGAATTGTTATAAATAAACTAGAGGAAATGTAAAAAAATGTATTTTTTTATTTTTCGAAAGTAGATAAAATTTTGATCAGTGACTTAAAATCGCGATTTTTTAATGCAAAATTCGAGCACATTTATAACATTAATAATTGCTTGGCCACCCGCCAGGGACCCGTCGGTAGCGCGAAAGTTAAAGCGCGTTTTCTCGAATTTCACTTTTTACGAAATTTACTAACTCGTGGGCAGGATTGACAGAAAACGCCTGGACCGATTTTAATGAATGATGGCTTGTTTTACTCAGTATTAATCCCTCTTCTACTTAAACTAAAAAAAATTGAAAAAATTTTTTTAACAATTTTGAGAACCAGTTAAAGTCATTATTTTTTTCAAAAAATGATTTTTCTGTTTTTATCACTCAAAATTATCGAATTTCACTATTTCTTTGGAATTTTTTTAGTTCAAATAGAAACTACATATGTAAACTTTAAAAGTTTTCTTTATTTTTATGTTTCAAACAAGAATTACGGTCTATATCGTGCCCACCGTTTTTTAAGTCCAGATGTGCACCACTATCAACAAATTAATTTTAACTTATCTATTTTTTAATATTTCATGTCAAAATTTTTATCACAAATGCTTTAAATATGTACAAAAACATCTCAAAAAGTCCGGAGGTCTAAGTTATTTTTCTCCTTCCTAAAAAAATTCTTAAAAAAGCGCTATTTTTAAGCCTTCTAAAGTAGGCTCCCCCTTAATCAGATCCACTTGAAACTCGTTACTTAGGGGTTTCCGGGTCGCTAATTACGAATCTGTTATTAGGTTTTAAAAATTCAAAATGACGGATCCAATATGGCGGACGAGTTTTTTAACTGCAGATAAATTAAACCTTATTATTTTTAAAGCCTGAATATGAGGTTTAAAATTAGCAACATTAAAAACCCCTAGATATGCAATTACAAGAAAATCTATTAATTTTATTGCGTATTGTTTACCTTCTTGAAACCGTCAGAATAAATTTTTCAAATCTGACATTAAATTCGTAATCAGCGACCCCGAAAACCCCCGAGTAACGAGATTTAAGTGGATCTGATGAATTTTTAATAAAGACATCCGCCATTTTGAATTTTTAAAAACTAATAATGGATTCGTAATCAGCGATCCCGAAAACTTCCGCGTAACGAGTTTCAAGTGGATCTGATGAATTCTTCAATCCGGAATGGTTAATTTTTGAAATCTAACAACAGATTTGTAATCAACGACCCCGAAAACCCCCGAGTAACAAGTTTCAAGTGGATCTGATGAATTTTTAATAAAGACATCCGCCATATTGGATCCGCCATTTAGAATTTTTAAAAACTAATAATGGATTCGTAATCAGTGACCCCTAAAACCTCCGAGTAACGAGTTTCAAGTGGATCTGATGAATTTTTAATAAAGACATCCGCCATATTGGATCCGGTATTTTGAATTTTTAAAAACTAATAATGGATTCGTAATAAGCGACCCCGAAAACCCCCGAGTAACGACTTTCAAGTGGATCTGATGAATTTTTAATAAAGTCGTCCGCCATATTGGATCCGCCATTTTTTATTTTTAAAAACTAATAATAGATTCGTAATCAGCGACCCCAAAACCCCCGAGTAACAAGTTTCAGGCTATTTGAAATATAAATTGACTTTTGGCCACCGAACAGGTTTTCCTGTCCCACTGTGCAAGAGTGGAATTAGAGGAATTTACGAAATTTAAAAACATACATATAACATATATTATATAATTTATTTTAACTCACCTTCTGAACATCTCGGATGAATGCTCTTAATTTGTGACGTAATTTTTAGTCGCTTTGCTTTGCTTAACCACGGATTATTTTCTACTACAGCTCTCCTTCTGTCTCCATAATCCCATACCAGTTCCGTATTCGGATTTATATCAACTTTTGCTTTGAAAAAAATTTGAGGTCTGTCATTAATTATACGTTTAAATGGCATTAAATTTGCATCATTGGAATGATTCATTAATCGAGCCTTGTGAATTGTTTCTTCAGTCGCATCAATATAAGCTTTCTTGCCTTTAAATGAAAATTCCAATATGTAACAGCCTAAATTGTTTTTAGCATAAGAAATTTCTCGTTTTTTCATTTCACTTGTCGTCGTTACAATTTCACCAACATACTCAATAACGACATCATCCTTCTTAATGAATTTTGTTGTGTACAAGCATCTGTTTTTTTCCTTTGAGAAACGAACCTCAAATTCACTTTCGTCGAGTTTTGGAATCGTAGAATCAGACATTTTTAATATCTATTACACTAAAAACAAAGTACAAATAAATAATAAGCGGTAGAAAATAAGTAACCAGATTTCCTTTAATATATATATATATAACACATGCACAAATCTCTAAAAATTGATAAAATTAATTGCAATTACAAATTCACTTCTTGGCTAAAATTTTTTTCTTTGAGAAAATTCAAGTTCAAGAAATTAACATCTTCTTTAAGTTAAAAAAATTTACCCCACAGGCACAAAATGGTGCTTATATATAACAGACGACAGGGCGTAAAGTCATACAACAGACGTTTTACTAAAACGTCAGGACCATGCCGGCAAACGAAATAGATTCCAAGCAAATACTCATAGCTGACGGCAGCTAATGGCCTGCCGACCGTTTGCAAAAAATTATTAATTTTACAATTAACAGATATCGGGTGTTGTCGTAATTTCATTATTGATCTATTTATTGCTTACAACATAACACTAAACGCAATCGCACATATATTAAATTTTTAACCCTTCAGGGGTCGAATGGCAACCTAACGCACTGAAGTCAAACACGTTAACCATTAAATGACAATGAACGTGGCACCATCTGCAAGGTTCATTTTTGTTGCAACACACAATGAGTTTTATTTGTGATTCATTTTGAGTTCATTTTTTTCTGTGCATTCCAGAACTAGGAAAATTCAGATTAACAGTTAGCGGCTTGAGGAATCACCTAACCCAAGTAACATGTGAGTTTGCAACAAGTTTGTAGCATACTTACACCACAAGATTCACAATCTTACACGTAAGTTTACTGCAAGTACTAAAATATCCTACTTGCTGCAAGATTGCCCAGCAAGCTTACGACAAGTCTACACTGTAAGTTTCTTCAAAATTTTGTGAGAAAATTTTTTAAAAACTTTGTGAAATTTTAAAATGCGAATTGAAGAGAAGTTTAACTAATAATTTCTCTAAAATTTATCTCCACAAATTCCCAAATATTTGTTAAGTTAACGTCGTAGCAGACGTTAACTATTTATATTATCATTTAAGATAATATTGCACAGTGGTCCGGCGTTCGGTTAAAAGTCTATTTTTACAATAGTCTTTAAATTAAAAAATTCTTTTTAACATCAATTCTTGATTATGTAAAGTAAAATATTCCGCCTTATTGGTTCCGCTATTTTGAATTTTTAAATTTTGACTTCAGATTCGTAATCAGCGACCACAAAAACCCCTAGATACCAAGATTGATAAAAATTAATTTTTTTTCAAATGTCGACCGTCTTATTAGATCCGCCATTTTGAATTTTTTACCTTGACTTGAGATTCGTAATCAGCGACCCCAAAACACGTAAGTAAACGTTTGTAGCACTAAAGAATAAATTTCAGATTTTTGTCCGCTGACTGCAGCAGTCCGGACCACTGTGTATTGTGAAGCACCTGTTTAGGGAAAACTCGCAAAATGAGTCGTCCGCGAGAGAGGTATTTCTCGCCATCTATCAGGGAATTGGAAAACTAATAGAACTTTCTCTTATAATTCTTTAACTCTGTGATAGATGGCGAGTAATACCTCTCTCGTGCACGACATGTATCGCGAAGAGTTTAAGTATCACTCACGAAAACAGGTGCTTTACAATATTATCTTAAACGATAATATAAATAGTTAACATCTGCTACGACGTTAAGATAGGCGATAATAGAGCATTGACTAGAAAGCTTTTTTTACATAGTGAAATCTAGCTAGATCTATTTAGTCCCTTATTAAATATTTGAATCCGGCTCAAACTAGGTTGCCTTTTTTCTCTAAATACGGAAATCTGACTGGTATCTAATTAGGCCCCTATTAAATGTTTGAATTCGTTATCAATTTCATCAACGTATCCCAAATTCCAAATACTGAGCAATGAAGTAAATAGTTCTAAACGCACAGCTCTACTGTCTGTCTGCAAGTATTCATGGTAACACATAAGAGTAAGAGAGTCAGAAAATTCAAATTAAATGTTTTTTCTCTCTTACTCTCGTTGCGCCTGCCTGTGCCGGCAGGCAGGCAGACAGTAGAGTTGTGCGACATCCTTTAGTGCTAGTTATGCGTCAGTGTTAGTACTAAGATAGTGACAGATTGATTGGTCGAAACAGTGCCATTTACATGTATGTTTGTTCAGTGACTTATAAATTTTTGCTTTGGCATTTAGATAAACTAATCAAGTACTAAAGAGGCCCTCTAGTCAAATCTCTATATTCTGCTATTCTATTCAGGCAGTAACTGTTTCCACTGTAGAATTTTTAAAAAACCTATGACAGATTTCGAAGGCATGGTACTAGAGTACCAGGGCGATGCCTTGACGTCTTGTGACTAAAGGCCGAAACAAAATAGATTCGTTATCACAATCTTAAATGAAATCGTAATTCTACTAATTCGACTAATTCCCGTTTCCGACTTACGCACTCGACTTAGTTGTGCTAAGGCCCAGACGCCGGCCGAGACAACGTGTTCATTCTTGTTCCATACTTCTATGGGCTTCTTATTTTACAGATGTAATAGTACATTATGCAACAAGGGAGGTACGTCCGAGTTTATGTATCGAGCACAATATCGAAAAACGAGTCGTAGCACGAGAGAAGCGAGTGCGAAGACGAGTTTTTCAATATTGTACGAAGTCATAAACTCGGACGTACCTCCATTGTTGCATACTTTGCTTTATACAACAAAGGCGTATTATGGTTACTCTATGCTACCTGTACAGGCGCGTACTAAGTTCCCCCTTACATAAACTCGGACGTACGTCCCTTGTTGCATAATGTACTATTATGAAGTCGCTTGGTCGACTATAGTTGTGATTATTGAAAATTTTAGAAATTTAACCTGTCGATGAGCAATTGTATCATTGAGATTCAAAAAAATCTGTCAATTGATTTCAAATACACAAAAATGTAAGTCACACGCTTTTAGGTTCACTCATCGTAACCCACGCTTTAATACTGGTCTTATATTAGTCCTTTTAATATATTTTTTAATTTAATTTTCTGTCGTTGTTCAGTCGACTGGTGTCCGCGCTTTTTATATAACATTTAAATCCTATCGCGTCAGGTGTATAAATATTTAAAAATTTTAATAACCATTAAAAAATAATCTGTCTCAAGATTGATCCAGTTACTATTATTGCTTGATTTTTTCGCCATGTAATTAAGCCTGAACTGGCATGTAAAATAATTGCCATTTAAGTGAAATACATATAGAAGAATTATCTTTGAAAATAATGTATATACCAGCGAATTTTCACATAACATAAATGCCATGTAGCAGAATAGACATTTCTAACTCCTTCTGGAAAATTTCGAGACAGCTGGTGGTAGCGGTTGCTCTTACATTTCACCTTCCCAAACGAGAAAGGTAAAAGAGTTAGAAGAGAGGAAAGAGTTCGTGTCCCTCGTCCACGGAGCAAGCCCCCGAGTTCGGTAGACGACGAACTGACTAAATTGTAGGTGCAACCAGGTATATAAAAGTCTGATCGCGAGTAAGGTAAATCGCGCGGTGGGAGATTGTGACGTTTACTTTCCAAAAAGTGCACCCGCTTCTCCCAAAAAGGAGAACTGTTCCCCCCGAGTTCAGTTTTGACCGTTCCCAAGTACAGTTCTCAAGCATCAATTTAAGTGAGGATTCATCTTACAATGTCTATAGTTTTCTAAATTTGACTTATTTGTTTTTTTAAAGTGTCCAACTTTAAGAGTTCGGAAAAAATGATTCTAAACAGACCTTTTCAACTTAAAGTAACTCATATTTGCAATAGAATGAATATTTAAATCACATCTTTACCTCCCGATACGTAGTCATCAACCGCCATAGATACATATAGTTTACCCAGTTTACTAAATGTCCCAATCGCGTTAGACGCCATTTTTATTCACATTAACCAATTTCATAGACACTTTTAATTCTTATTCTTCTAAATGTTTTGTTCTGAAAGTTGGCTTATCAAAAACCTAAAAAAATATTGTATTGAAAATTCTTGCATCTTTTTTTAAAGTATAATTAATAAATAAAGTAAAGGGTATCTTTAAAAACATTCAAATTTTACACTCCACTAATTTTCCATAAAATTAAACAATATTTTTTAAGTAAATTACTTGCTTATGAGACAACTTAGAAAAAAATTTGGGATACATTGGATAATATTTTTTTTGTGGACATGTGATAAGAAATGCATCATGTGGATTTTGGATGAATGACAATTCTTTCACACGTCAGTTAGAAATATTCCTGAATTCCTTTACGATTTATATTTTTTATTAAAAAACATTAAACATTTTTGTAAACTTTACTTTATTGCCTAACACATTCTTAATTCTTCAAAATCACACCTCTTTTATCGAACATGAAGGTCACACTGGGTGATTGTCATATTTTCAATATTGCTTTTGTCATTTCAAAGGAGTTATTAATTAGAAATAGTCAATTTTACAGAAATGAGCGGAACGAATCTATAAAAGTCTGTTCGTTAGAGCCTGAAATTTTATAGACCCTTTCGTGCACCCAAAAGACATCTTTACCTATTCAAACTATTATTACACAAGAATAACGAAGGCGTTAGACTCGCTTAACTTAGGGTTTATATGGATATAGTGAAACGCATCAGTTAAATCAAATAGTACTAAAAACGTTTGGTTTTAAGAACAATAGTGCCCATGAGTGGCAATGGGTAAACTGAATTTTTTGTATTTTTTCAGCATTCTATAATCTATGTAATTTTAGGTTTACCAACTATAAAACTATAGTTTTTCACTTTGACACCATCTCATCAATTCTGTCGGCTTAGAAAGATTGGAAACGTTTTTAAGAAGTAAATATATTGTTGTAAATTGTTTCGTTACGTATAAATGTAACGAAAGAGGTTTAATTAAAGAGGATATATATTTGAAAAATCATTTTGGGAGTCGAATTTATAAATGATAAATATCAACACATTCACCTGTGTTTATTATTAAATAAATTGTTCTTAAATCAATGCTATTATAGACGTCAAATAAAACTTAAAATTCTGATTTTTGAAAAGTTAATGCAAAAACTTTCACAATGTCTCTCATATAACATCTAGTCCTACAAAAACCTAAGATTATTGAAATGCAAAACTGTAAAACTATTTGTGTTTGTCAACTATACAAATGTGTAGAAAAAACTACTTTTCTCGCAATAACCTACACCCCACATTTTTACAATCTTTCCTATACTAATGTATTTGAGGTCATTAATTTTGAATCTTGCTAAGGAGTTAATTCAGTATTTGAATTATGTCAATTACAAAAAAAGTTATACATTACAAGTTGCTCGCTCTTACTTAAGATACAGTTCATTTGAAATCAACTGTTGTTTTATAATTAAATAAAGCAGTCGTTCATTAACCATACGTAAGGATTAATTTTTCTAAATTTGACCACCCATCCTCCCCCACGTAATAACTTTTAAGTATGAGTGCGAAACATTCATCCGGAGAAGGCATTAATGCTCTACAGTGTACTTTGATGTGTTATAAAAGCGTCTGAACGTCCTGAAACGTTTTTATAACGTACTTTTTATGTCCACTGGTTGGCCGTCAGTTACTGCCTCGGAGTTTGTTATAGCCCTAGTTTTTTTCACTATTTTGAATATATGTCGAGGGGTATGTTAGACGTCGCCATATAATGATGTCTACTATCGATTACACAGGGCTAGAAATCTTAATTTTTGGGATGCAAATAGACTGGGACCTGGTATTTCCGAATGGATTTTTTGTGCAGAACACGAATCTGGGCACAAAAACTTTCTATCACGTCACGTTTTTGAGAAAATAGGGACTGAAACCCTTACAAACAGCGTTTTTGACAGTTTTTGAAAAATCGTAGTGCAAAATCCTGACGTGATATAAATTTCGCTTTTAGAAGAAATTAAAAGATGAAACAAGACCTTTCGAATAATCAATTACCCTTAAAACTCCATAGCATTAAATTTCCAGCGAATACCATCAAGTTTGGAATAAAATCGTTTCTGTTTTCATTTTCTTGTACTACTCTTAGATAAAAAGACAATCCTAGCTCTATGGGCGTATGCGAATAATCTGTGCTAGGGCTTATTCGAAAGGTCTTGTTTTAGCCTTTAATTTCTGATAAAAGCCAAAAACGCTGTTTGTAGGGGTTTTAAACCCTATTTTCTCAAAAACTTGACATGGTGGAAAGTTTTTGTGCTCAGATTCGTGATTAGCACGAAAAATCCATTCGAAAATATCAGGTCCCAATCTATTCGCAAAAATCAAGTATCTCAGTGTTATTGTTCGGTACATACCCGACTGTAGATAAAACTGGTTATTTTAGGGACGCTTGTAAACACCAGTATTAAGGGGATTGAACGTCAAAGCGGTAAAGAATTTCCCTGAACAGAAAAATCCCAAAAATATCTAAATTTCTGTGATTTGTCGGTTATTACCTAAAAATTAACAGCAGACTTTGCTGCACGTACTAATCCTTTTTCTGGACTGTAAAAACCAGTTTAATATAAGTTTACAAATAGAACCCTAAACAGTACAATTAGGGTACAAAAGTATCACAGTGAAAATTCAAACCACTGTCCGGGCTTTATAAATTAGTTTAGTTATAAAACTATCAAGTTCAGTCGTAGTAGTAATTATTTTCTTTTATAAATAATTAGTGGGAATTGTTGAAAATAGTATTCTACCCCAGTTGTTGTTCTACGTATTGATTTGCACACGCCAATCGAAGCAATTTGTGAAAGCTCGAAAGTTGCAATACTATTTTAGAATATAAAGATTCAGAAATAATGTGCGCGTTCGATTGCGAAATATAAAGAAATCTATACTCAAATATAGTGAATTGAGAGAAAGGTGTAGGTATAAATTAAATTCAGGGTGGACACCAAAACTCATGGATAAAATTCACGTCCATTTTCCGGTTTTTAACAAAATTTTTAATGTTTCCAAAATAATACTTTATTCAGCACTTTATGGGGTTTAGTGCGAAACATTCCTAAAAAATAGAAAAAAAATTCTCCCAAATCTATGAGTGACTCTTCTGAAAGTAACATTTTTTGTGTTTCGATCAATTTTACAATATCCACTTCTAATAATTACTATCAATTTCCATAGTAAGAATTTAGAATTAACTAATCATAAAAAAATAAAAGAAACAATTTTATTTAACTGAATTTATGCAATGATTAAAATAATTTCATTTCCAAAGCCTTTTTAACATGCATCCAATAGGACTTGTATAAAAAAATAAATTTCTATGATTTTTTTCGATCTCGTAGAAAATTTTTTAAAATAGTGTCTGAAAAAACAATGATTTTTCTATTTTTTCCAAATTGTAGACCTCAATTTTTATTTTTGATAAAAATATCCAAAATTTGTCTTCAGCTTAAGATTAAAATTACTGTTAAAAATTTCACGTCAAATTTAACGTTTCTTCAAGGTTTAACAAAATTCACGTTCATTTGAAAGTTTTTAAGGATTCAAGGTCCAGTGGCCACCCTGTAATTACACTGGTTAACAAAAAATCACTTCTTTTCTAATTCAAAAATCGGAATAGGTTTATCTTATAGATTTTACATCGTGTAACACAAATATGGGATCAAAAAATACTAATCATGTCACAATTTTGAAAGAACAGTCTCAAAGTCTCAAAAAATCACAATTTGTGACCATCTTTGATCAACTATACCAAATGATTCAGGTGATGGATATTTCTTCTTAAGCTTAAGTTACAGAATATATTTTCAACTTTTTGATTAAAAAAGAAAAAGATCTTAATCATATATTTTGATGTAGCATCACTTATGTGTCTGACATTTTGAATTTTTAAATTTTAATCAGATTTGTAATGAGCGTTCCTAAAAACGGTAAATAATGCAATGAATAGTTATAAATTATTGCGACACTTTAGATGCAAAGTAATTACATGTAAGAGCCAATATTTCTCTAGAATAATTGTTTTTTCAAAATCTCGACGTCATGGGTACTTTTTGAGCTCCAATTCATGTTCTGCGATGAAAAATCTATATAATTTGCCTATTTCGATTTAAAAATTTTTCCGTGACAACCAGTCTTAACAATTGATAATAATCCTCTCCTTGCAAAATTTTTGTTCGAAGAACCGTTTTCTTCAAGGATCGAAAAGACAATCGAGATTAAGTATTCGAATTTTAAAGCAACTTCTCCCACATGCTCTCCATCCAATCTAAATGTTCCAAATTTTTTAGAAATAATGTATTAATCATCTGTATTTAGTTCTGTTAGTTTAGTTTTACTCTTCCTATTTATGTGGAACTTTACACTTGCTTACGAACCTTAGTGAAGTTCACAACGTTTATAATCAACGATTTCAGAAAAAAAATATTTTTCTAAGCAAATTTTTATTAATTTTTGTATAAAAAATATTTTGGTTAGTTTTTTGAATAATGATTTACAAAAGAAATATTTGTGAACAAAATTTTTTATTCTTTTTGGCAGGAAAATAATTTTTTTCTTTTAATCGTTGATCATAAACGTTGAGAATTTCACCAACGTGCTTACGAGAATTTTTATTCTAATGGTACAAAAGTAGCAATTTCTAATAGTACATGACGGGCATACTTTCGTTTAACCTGCATGAAACTGATATATTTTTTCCTTACAGATAAATAATTATTGTCGCAATTTTTATATGGTGGAACAAATAAATGCGGCCGTACATCCTGCCATCTGCTGTCTAAAAGTACCATTTTTGCACCTGTGTGATAAAATGTTTTTAACTCCACTTTATTCAAGAATAAACCTTATTTCTTACTTTTAACAAAAAAAATAACTTCTATAATTGTTATTAACATTTTCATTGGAAAAATTAACAATATAACTTGAATAAAAATATATAACAGCCTTAAAAATAGACGAAATAAAAATGCATAACAGGTATCTTTACATTTGAAGATCACGTAATGTCAATAATGTACTCGCTAAATTGCAATCAGTTAAAAATAACTACTTAGAAAACAGTAAATCTAAAAGTAATTGAAATAATTATATTTCTACTAATGATTTAGTAAAAAATAATGGATCTTCATGCCCAACTCATTCTATAGACCCACAAAGGCACTTGGTTGTAGAATCACTTTCAAGATATAATTTTAATTTTATTTCGATCAATTTTTTATGAAATGTATACTTTGAAGATCATTCAGGGCAATAGGTAAAAAGTTTGAGCTATCTAAACCAAACTCGCAGTTAAACAATGTTTGATTTATTTTTTAATAAAAAATTCTTTAAAAGAGAAAAATATTTTAACCACTTGCTCATTGTGTTCGAAGTGACGTGAGTAATGTCATGCTGTTCAAATGATTAACTATTGCAATAAAGATTGCAAAAGCAGTACAATAAAATTGGAAAATGAAAAAAAATTGAAAAAATGAATATTTTGTAGATTTAAAACTTGAAAAAGTAAGTAAATAGAAAATATTGTATAACAAAGCATATCATCTAGAAACTGAAAAAAACAATGAAGTTAATAAAAAAGATAATGTAATTCAAAACTAAAAAATGCTTTTATAATATTTTTACATACATAATGCATTTAATACGTATTGATTATATGTAAATAACCTAAATGTTGAATACCACCTTTATACTTACAGTAAATGTCCTCGATCAATTTTTAAAATTACATAAAAGTACAATGTTAAATAATCTTTAAATTACTTACTTTAAAAACTCAATAAAAAGATATTTAAAATTCTTCATTAATTAACATTTTTCACATCACTAGCGGGAACGACACATTAAAATATTAAAAGACGCCAAGAAATAAAGAGACGCATTCATTTCCCTTAACGCCAAGTCCTAGAATGTTAAAATAGCCTAAAAACAAGTATCCGAAGCGTCATCTATTAGAATTATCAAGTAGTAGAATGGTGAATCTTAGGGCCAACGCACATTGAAATCGTAAGACGTAAACTTATACCCTAAAGCTGCGGTTACACCTCTGCAGGCTGCCTGCCTGCGCAGGCAGGAGCAACGAGAGTAAGGGAGAAGTTTGAAGTCACTGACTCTCTTACTCTTGTACGTTACCATGACAACCTGCAGGCAGGCAGGCTGCCTGCAAAGGTGTAACCGCAGCCTAAGGATGAAATAGTGAAGGACAGGTCAAGGTGGTATGTTTTTCTATCCCGTTCTTACGATATAAGTTTATGGAGAGAACACAATGCCTGCCCGTCAACGTCAACGTGCTGACGTCACAATGTTATTCAAATGGGTCACGTGACCACGTTCACGTTAAAGACCAACGCACAACTGATTCGCCAAAGTCGTTCGCAAACATAACACATGGGTTAGAAAAAGACAGAGATATAATTGTGTCCTTTTCTAACTCATGCTTTGCGTTCGCGAACGACATTCGCGAAGCAGTTGTGCTTAGGCCTTAAACGTACACGTTTTCGTAGGCATTGTGTTCTCTCTTCTTTAAGGGGCTTTCTACAACAGCTTTTTTCATCGACAAGAGCAAAATGCACCATGCAAAATAGTTTGCGCACGCATCGTTTTCACACTGATTTCGATGAAAAATAGCTGTTGTAGAAAGTCCCTAAAGGCCTTTCCGTGTACATTCCCGTGTACACCTAAAACAATGCGTTACGACTGCGTTGCGTCGGTTGCCATGCCAACATATGCTGAAATCAACGCAACGCAGTCATTCGCAAACAAACACAGAGTTTTAAAAACATATTGGAGAAAATTTGCACTGATGGCCTAGTTACAAAACGCTTCGCAAAACGCTGACATGGGACAATACCCTTAGACTGTTTCGCTACATCGAGATATTGCGAGTCCAAGTATGACGTTAGATAGCTGGAGAGAAAACAAACAGACAACGAATGCCATAGAGAAGAACAGACAATACATCTATTCCTTTTTTATCTCACTCTTACGTTATAACCTATAACCAGTTTCGCGAACCATTCTGTACGGAAGCTTCTACGCGCTACCATGCGGCACTCGACTCTAGCTATGAAGGCCTTTCTCCAATAGATTCCCAAAATTGCCGTCGATTGCCATAGCAACACGGAGAGACTTTTAGTTACAAAAATTACATTATTGTATTTCGATATTTCTAATAAAACGTAAGAATTTAGGGATAATCGAGGTACGATGATGATAGTTCTTATTATAATAATAAGTAGTGTTATTTTTTTTATCTACTATTGTAATTTTTTAGGGAACAGAAGTTAGTATAAAAGTTTAGAAAGAATATCATTTGATGTTAAGACAATGGCAAATACGAGAATATATGGAATCATATTTATAATACATTCTGATATTTTTATTTGAAAACCCACTATTTTGAAAAACTATTAAATATAAAAAAATTTTAGACACTGTATTATTTTTTAATTCTAACACGCTCTGAAATAATAAGCAGTTTGAATTTTTACAAAAATTTTATTAGAATATTTTCACGAAGGTTTCCGAACAGATCCGTCCACAACCGAAGACCAGTTAATGTTAGGCGAACACTCAGCCAAACAACCGAGCGTCATCATCGTCTTAAAAGTATTTTGTTTAAAAACGTTCCAAAAGTTATTAGTGATTAAACAATTAAATTGTGTAATAATATTATAATAAATCATGTATATATTTATATACATATGTATTATATAAGTATACACGTTCCTAGTAGACGCATTTTGTATACCCCTACCCTATATATGCTATATATATGTAGCGTCACCTGATCTTCACTTTTTAGTATAAAGCTTTAGAAAAGATTCAAAAAACTTTGAGATTTATTACCAGACCTAAATTCTTACGTTTTATTAGAAATATCGAAATACGATAAAGTAAATATTTCTAACTAAAAGTCTCTCCGTGAACACATGCTAAAATCAGCGCAACGCAGTCACTCGTAGTCAAACGCTGAGTTTTAGTACATATTGGAGAAAGGCCTTGATGCACAAGGTGAATGCAGTTTAAAGCACCCTACAAATGAATGCCTTGTACGGTGCTTCGATGTGTGCCTCGGACTGTGCTTTGTGCGACCAGTACGGAGCATTTAGGGTGCAGTCCCATGGCAGCGTTTTGCATTGCGTTTTGTAACAATGCCATGAGTGTGAGAGAAATACAGATATATGTTTGCTCTGTTCGCACTCATAGCCTAGTTACAAAACGCAACGCAAAACGCTGCCATGGGACTCCACCTTACACCTTCGGTAAAAATTTTCAGAACAGAAAATTTTCCATTGCAGTAAGAGAGACAGATTGTGTATCTGACTCTCTTACTCCAACGCAAATTTTCTGTTCTGGACAATTTTTTACAGAAGGTGTAAACGCTCCCTAATAGACTATAGCTTCGAACGATGCTTTGAAACTTTTAGTAGTGTATAGAAACGACTTCAAATGAAAATAAGAATTCTTAATAAATAAATTTTACTAGTTCAGGTTAAATTAATTGTTAATATTTTAAAATAAAATTGTAAATTTCAGAATAATCACAAACTTTAATGTATCGTGTTTTTAATATAACATATCATCAATTTTACTGATAATGTTAATAATTTTTAATTATATATTGGCATATCTCTAGATTTACGGAAGAGAAAAGATTTACCATTTTTTTAAACATTTCTAGTTAAACTAATGTTTTTAGCATTTTATTATTTTTAACAACAATTCAATGAATATCATTATTAAATTATAATATAATAATTTTTCTACAATACTTCCGAAAGTCAAGTCCAAATCCATTGTTTAAAACAATAGGTTTGGACTTGAACTTGGGCTTGTCTTTTGGAGGTATTGAAAAAGCTCTTTTACTAGTCCGCACAAAGCATGGTCCAATGCACTCCTCGAAGCACCGTACAAGGCATTCATTTGTAGGGTGCTCGAAGCTGCATTCACCTTGTGCCTCATAGCTAGAGTCTAGTGCCGCATGGTTGTCGCGTAGAAGCTTCCGTATCTTTGGCCCTTTCCCCTAAACTCCAAATCGTAGAATGTTCAAATAGCACAGAGATAATATAAATAGAGTAGGCAAGATCAGCCCTATCCGTCTCACTCAAAATGCTTGGAAAATATATGACCACCACTTTGCTTAGTGCTAGCATTTACCGCCAGTTGGCATTGCTGCGCTTGTGCCCTAGTTTATCACAGTATTGTATACAAAACTTATTTATTTTTTTAAATTATTTGATATTTTTAAAGGTCAATATTAATAATTAAGATACAAAAATACATTTATAAAAAGTTAATTATTTTTCTAGAGGAAATAATAAAATGTAAAATTTATTAACGTTAAATTCTGCACAAGTCTGTCATTCTTTGTTTTGTTGTGTTTTTATATGTTTTATGTGGACTACAAGGGTTTGTGTTTATTTTAGTTTTGTTTATTATTTTATAATAGGTTCATTTTTATTTAAGTGATTTTACAAACAAATAAATTATACCTCAAATACAGGCAGGATTGGAAATACAAAAGTAATGTAATGCGAATCATTTTGACAGCTGAGCCTTTACGCTCCCTGCTTGCTTTTGCCCTCTACTGGCAAAATGGCTGTAACACACGTCTTGCCGCCTGTCATTACATTACTTTTGTATTTCCAATCCTGAAACCGCGTTTCTGCATGGATTAACAAAATCTTTTGAATTCAGATAATTAAAAAACATTTTTGACAAATGTACGTTGTTAGATTTTGTAAAAAGTGCTTGTGTGCAGAGAAACACCAGTTTGAAAACGGTTGTTTACTAATTTCACGTGAGTTCAAAAAGGCAGTACCGTTTTTCTTGGGCGATAACTGTAAGTCGCACACATAACCTAAAAATTTTAGAGACCGTCGAATACTCTTAA
>JAVJHR010000089.1:0-24413 GCA_032872475.1 Leptopilina myrica (nomen nudum)
TTAAATTTTACTAATTATTGATAGTAAATTTAATTTCAATAAACACAAAGTCATCACGTATTATTTTGGTTCTTTTTCTAATGTTAAATATAAATAAAACAGTGGTTACTTTTATCAGGAGAAAAATGTTTTAACCACTATTTTTTTTTCTTAAACGTGAACTTTACCTCTATACTGTTGTGATTTAGGCGTGAAATGTGAGATAAATATACATTAATACACATAAAATGTAGAATATTATAATGAGAAATACAAAAATATAAGAAAATTTGTACAATCAACCAAGTAGGTGAATATTTAGTTTGTTAGTTTTCAAATGAAAACAAAATAATTGAAACTCGAAAAATAATAAATTTTTTCTTCACAAAAAAATGAAACAAAAATATTCTCTACGACTTATAATAAGTCTTCTATATTTACAATTTTTTAAATTGATTTTGCAATTTAACAAAGTTTTATAAAAAGTCAATGAGACATTTTAGCACATCACCGATCGAGGTATTAGAAAATCCTTAATGAAAAAAATATTTTGCATTATTATAATGAATAGTTAATATTCCAAGATGTGACAAAATATGTGTAGATTGAAGTTGACGTTTGAAGTATATTTAAAAAAAGTTTTTGAGTTTAAAACTTTTTTTAAAAGAATTCAAAACGTCAAGAAAAGTGCAAATACAGAGATTTTTCTTTTCTACTGCTTTTATGTCACTTGGCACAATTTAAATAGTTTTACGTGCAGATATTAATACCACGATCAGTGATTAATAAATTAATTAATAATAAAAACAAAGAACCAACAAATTTTAACGAAGAAAAGTTTTAGCAATTTTAAAGTTAAATTACCATCTTGAAAGTTGGGGAAACTGTAATATAAAGAAAGTGATATTTGACGTACCTACGTACTTTGTAATTACGTAGAGTGCTGAATGAAAATTCGTTAAAGTTTAATTGTAAGGAGAATGGACGGGAGGGAATGGAGAAGCTCGATTTTTTGCATGGGTGGTAATGTGGATTAGGCACGGTGATTGTCAGTCGGCGTGCTACGATACTTGGCTCGAATGTGGAGAAAATTGTTGCTGTGCTTATTGTTGTTATTGTTGTTGTTGTTGTGAGGGGGTGGGGTGCTTTCACGGCTGAGAACCCTCACCTGGCAGGGGTCGTGCCTCGCCAAGAAGTGCTCCAGGGTGTCCCACCCTCCGCCCACTCTCACCATCATGTGTCTTCCTTTCAGAAGCTGCAACAGTGCCGCGATAATTAGTCAAGCATTTTCAGAAAAATTCCCCTTCACGTCGAGTCAAGGGCAAAGGGTATTTAGCGAGAGCTTTCATTTTTCAGATAAAAGAAGAGAAAAGAAATTCGAAATTCTTAAAACAATTTTTAAAATCTTCAAGGAAGTTTTTCAATTAAACGTGGTATTTATTTATCAAAATGTTTAAATAAAAACTATTTTCAAAAAAAAAGATTGTAATTAATATTATTGAGATCTTTTAAATTACTTACTCTGATAAAAACATTACGTCCAGCTATATGATATCGACCTTCCCCAACTTTTCGGACCTTTAGTTTCGAGCACTTATTCGAAGGACACTGGCAAAGCCTTTGAACGGCCTCGGTCGCTCTTCTCACCTGTAAAAACGAATAAAAAGTCAATAAACTGCAAGTAAAGAAAAAAATTTAATAAAATGAAATAATGGCAAAATTCTACAACTATTTCTGCTACAATGCTCATAGTGCAGAACAACAATTGCCGTAGATATTAAATTAAAATCTATTTATACTTGACATTATATAAAAACTAAATTTTTATTAAATAAGAAGCTGTTGAATTGCCTCTTCCTATTCGATACCAACTCGCAACGAGGTCAAATAATCTACTTATTTCTTCTCCAAGTATTTATTCTATCACTCGACATTTTCAATTGTTCTCTTCTTATACACACACATATGATTGAAAATACTAATTCATGCATGTCAGAATTACACACACAAAACTAACGAGCGGAAGTCAGTTTACGTTTACGTAATTTTCGATAATTTTTCTGCACCCATTGCTCGAAATTCAATTTCCTGCCGTTAATTCAAAAACCTGTTTATCTTACTGTCCATGTTGTAAACTTATATTTATCCTATCTGTATAATCGAGACGTCTATAATAATTAATATTGGTTATCGCTCAGGTATTAACAACTCTATTAATTCAATAATATGTAGAGTTTCTTTTCAATTGATGATTGGATTTGTGGAAAAGTGGAACTCATTTTCTCGACGCAGTTATCGATCGCAATTCTTGAACCCGCATTTTTTAGCAATGAGCATTGAGACGAGAAAATGAGTGACAAGTTTGACTCTAGACGTACTTTGCGGTCGAGTTCTGTGATTGGTCCCGTGTGCTCTGGAGGTTCAGCAGGCGACGGAGGTGGAGAACTCGAGGGCGACGGAACTTCGTCTGGATCTTCTGCGCTGCCTCGCGACCAATCGTCTTCCGTCGTGTCACTGGGAACTCCGTCACTTCCGGTCGGTCCATTGTCACTGACGGATCTTCTCATTTCCGATTCGTGATTTGTTTCCGCCGCGGGGTCCAACCAGTGCGGCGTTGTCGTGCTCATTTCATTGGCCGAGCTGAAAAATCAAAGGTGCCACTCACAATACTATTCCGCAACTGATTGGATTCTGTTTGGATTTTTGGTTTGCGTACCTGCTGTGTTTGATTTTCTCCGGTTGTGGCCTTGGCGACGCCGTCGGCGATGGGGACTGGAACTGCCAGGAGACTAAGCTGCTGTGGGAAATGCCACTGTCAGACAGACAGTGAAGATCTCGCTCCTGTTCGGCAGCGATTTCCCTCTCGAGCTGCACCAAGCCCGGCGGTTCCACGGAAAATTGCGCCGCCAATCGCGACACTTCCAGAAGGCATAAAATCACATTTCGAGGTTGCCCATGTAATACTGAAAATTAGAAATTCTCTATAAAATTAGAAATAGAATTCTCTATATGCTTTAGAATAATTTGCTAAAATTAACAATATCAAGATTCAGTCTTTAAATTTAAGAGTTGAAATTTCAACTTGTCTTAATTTATGTTTGACAAGTTTCAACCACAACACTTGTAGGTTTCAAACTATTTGGACCGCGGCAGTCGAAACTTCCAGCTTTTAGACGGAAACTCATTCAAAGTTGAACGAAAAATTTCAAGTTTTTATTATACTCACAAAATTTGACATAATTCTTCATGAACTAATCTTTTGTGTTTATTTAAAAAATTATTCAAGTACACATTTGAAACTATATTTAAGTTTTAGTACGATTTTGTCATATTTGAAAAAGAAAATGAAAATAGAGACAACTTTCCCAAACAGCGACCGGGAAATGACTATATGTATGTATATGAACAGAAAACATCAAAGACATTTATTTGAGTATGAAAAAATAATATTCGTACTGTGATGGAGAGCCTAGCTTCTCTTTGATTTGCATCGATAAACGTCATTTGCATAAATTGGGTACTCAACTTAATTGAAAATGATCTCGACTCAGTGAATACTGAAAATGCTGTCTCGTCTAGAGTAGACCCTCTCTGTTATCGATTGTAGCCAGAAGTTGATTTCTATTTGAGATATTCTTTAATATCAAAGTAAGTACTCGACTATATAGATATGCTTCGATTTTTTTCCTCATTTTTCCACCGAAGAGTGAATGAGAGAGAAGAGTATCAAGCTGACTCTGCTGCTTTTGTACTCCTACAGAATGAAAAAGGCAGGTCCCAGTCTGACAATGAGTGACGTTGCACAGTGTATGACACAAAAAGGAGAAAAAAACCCCTCGATTGCAATTTTCAACTCGACTAAACTTTTTAAAAGAAAATACCTGAGCTCGCCTGAGCCATTTAAAGTCTGTTTCAATGTTCAGGAAGTTGGCAGTTATTCGTGTGAAAATTACAAATATTCACCGAAACTTTAATGTTGACTGATGGTTCAAAAATAATTTTCATAAAAAACGAGAAAATGTAACTTTCACAATGACAATAAATAGCATAAAAATTGAAAAATGAATTCGTAATAGTGCATTTTTTAGTGTTTAAAACTAAAGAGTGAAAACTTGACAAAATTTGTAGAACTCGACTTGGAGCGACAGTTACAATAACAATAAGCAACTATTGTACCACAGGCTCTTGTTTTGCTCTTTCCCACGTGTTCAAGGCCCAAATGTCACTCGCAAAGGCAATGTATTGGTGCGTCCACAGTGGGTCAGTTATGAGTCTGATCTGGTCGCGAGACGCGAGCGCGAGTAATTGCCGGAGGGTTTAACTTGCATTTCTCGAGAAAAGTATATAATTACGAGCATTTATCAAACTAATATCACATGAGAATCAGACTTCCTCCATAATAATAATCACTATTATTATTATTATAATTTTATTTTATTCACAATGCGTTTACATATTTCCCCCGCAATAATTATTCAAAACAATTTCACTCTCTGCGCATATAATTAATATTATAAAAATATATTATCATTTTTCGGAAATAAAAAGAAAATTAATGTAAATTTTTAGAAATCCTCTATTAATTTAGTCTCCAATTATGAATAACGGTAATCTAATCGTCAAATATTCGGAAATTATTTTTGGGGAATTTTAATAGAGACGTTGTATAAATACAATCGCATCCAATTAAAATGAAAGTTTTCTGTTATATTATACACATACTTATAAATCTAATGTATCAATTATTTGACTGTTAATTCAAATTTTTATTTCTCATTAATTGTTGCTTATTACCTAAAAATTGAGGAATTTTCTGTTTCTCAAAGTTTTGTTTGTATTCCGCAACACATAATGAAGCTAATTACTTTTGTAGGAAATAGATGTAAAGTGTATAATGTAAAAAAATGTTACAAATAATTTAAAAAACAAACGTTACCTAAATCATCACTTTCAAATAGAAGGTTTTCATGAACTCCAAGTCGTCGGCAAAATTGTATAAAATTTTCCATATTATCACGTGAAAAAAAACTTCGCCTGGCAGCATTTTCCCAACATCGTCCTTTTATTACTGGCACAGGCTGAAAATTATAATTAATAATTTAATATTAACAGACAAAACAAGAAGGATCTTATTTGAAAAAAATGATTTTTAATTGAAGCAAAATTGAAATGAAATATTGTGTTTAAATTTCGTTTATTAAAAAGAGAGTTTTTTCATCATCTATAATGATGAAATGCAATATAATAGTTTCTAAAAATTCAGTGACATTAATTGATAATTAGATAGCTTAAGTATATTTTATTAGCGTAATTATAATTGTTTTCGAATGAAAAATCAATATGTTTATTGATAAGTGGAAAAAAATGTGTAAAACAGTTTTATAATCTAAGATTTGAAAGGGTGAAAATTCAGTTTCTCACGTTCTGGTAGTGAAAAATAATGCGCTGATAAAAGTACTTTATTCTAATTAGCAATAAAGTAGAAAAAAGTGACTCGGGACTAAATTGTGTTTGTTTACATAATGAAAGGTAAACTTAATTAAAGACGTAATTATGAAGTGATTCCAAGTATACAGTGAAAGTATAAAGTGATACAATTGAATCGCATTGTTATCGCGATAGTGAGCGAATAAAAAACTGAGAAACGTAAGCCTTACCCCTTTTGCTCTTCCCGAGTCAATAGCTGATCTGGCCTTTTCCTGAATTACTCTCGCCAAGCGACACACCACGGCTCCATTGTCCAATGAATCAAAAAAATTCTCTCCTGTTACGTGGTCCACACCTTAAACAGATACGCATTCTTAATTATTTTTTAACACTCCAGGTAATAAAATATTAATCCTTTAATCGGGGCAAAAACACTTTTCGGCATTTTTCACATAATTTCCAAACAGGAGAAGAGGCTTAAAACAGAGAAAGCGCGAAACGGATTTAATGGCAATTTCATAAATTCTCTTTTATTTTTTCTTTATACGTATATAAACATAATCATAAATCATTGAAGCCTTCTAAGTTTAGCGAAACTTTCGTGCCGATCGAATGGTTGACGAGAAGTAGGTCATTTGGTAAATCATTTTTGTCTTAAGTTCTTTGAGTTATTTCTAAAATAATAAGGCGAATTCTATTTGCAACGCAATTCGAATAAGGGGACAAAAGTTTACACATATAAATTCTTGACAAGAATGGGAACTAACTCGATACTGTTGGTAAATTAATAACTTTTCAAAATCAAATTACACTCCAAGCTAATTCCGATAATTCAATTTTGACATTGGTTATAAAATTAAAAGACTTGAAACTACAGGTGCGAAAACTCTCAAAATCAGAATAATTTTTATAAATTTCATTCCCTTTAACATGCAATATGACTATTTCAAATATTGGCTAATCAGTTTCCTATCAAGTTTTAAGAAATATTCCAAGTGTCGTGAATTGATGCTGGTGGCAATTAATTCCCAAACTTTCTCCGCGTAAAGATAAAAATTCGATAACTTGATTCATGGTTATAATTACTTAAACTATTATGTAGATGGAATGAAAAAGAGAAAAAGTGATGGTCTGAGTAATGGGTGCAAAATTCAAATCTAATGTTTAATAGCTAAGAAAGTGTAGAAACATTTCTTTATTTTTATTCCGGAAACAACTCATTGCAAACTTTGCAACATTTTGACGTGTTTCATTAACTCCGCAGAGGGCAAACCGGAAGCACTTAAACTTTTCTATTTAATGTGAATTCGAACATCCAATTGTAAACTCTAATCATCACAATAAGTATCAGTCAAGGCAGCAGAAAATTTATAATTTCATTTTAAAACACTGGCCAAAAATAAATAATTATCGTAGTGAAGTATTTTCTAAATGTATATAATGAAAGGTCAAAAGAGATCACTTCTGTAACTCGACTAATTTGTCGTTTGCGACTGTTGCCGAGATGAAACCGTTATAGTTAAATTATGAAAGGATCCGAATAAGTGGCTGGCGAGCATGAGAATAAATCAAGCAAAGCGCCTGAAAATCATTTCAGTTTCGTTTCAGCGATCAAAACCGCGACAGAGTTTGTAAACAAAAATCTCTTCCAAGTTACTTTTTTAATAAGAAAAAAAATTACCTGGCAGGCCTACTTTTTCCCCTAATCTTCTTCGAAGCAATATCGATTCAAGAAATAAGCATCATCACGCGACGTTTAGAATTCATCAGAACTTTCTTTCGGAACAAAATTTAAAAGAATATTTTATAGTTGCATTCTAAATACACAAATTGTATTCAAACTCGAGTGTTTTCGTTTTCCTGCGATTACATCACGCACACATTTTGCAAGATTTCTTATTATTAATTCTAATTTCAATATTTCGAGGATTTAAGATATAAATTATGGAAAATTCTTCATATTATGAGAGATCTCTTTATTCATCAAGAACAAGTTTTACTATACCATCATAGCTCAATTTTCCCCAAAGACAGGCTAATTAAAAAAACTCAAAGAGAAAGTTTTGCTTAAATCCACAAATGAATAACACACGAATAAAGAACAATGCGAACTTGCAAGAATAAAGGTTTTGAGCTCTTTTGTAGAAAAAGCACACTTGAGCTCAGAATTATATACGAATATTCATCGAATGCGTAATCGTACAACTTGGGTTTATTAGAATTTCTGGCATAAAATGAAACTTCTCATAATATGAGAAATGTGAGTCTGATGTTCTAGTCGCATATAATGGACAATATGTGCACGGCGTTGCCGCCAGTTCCGGGTGACCGAGATCCCGATTCCTCGCGGTTCACTATGTTCACTATGTTCGACGCAGTTCACAATACCCTGAGAAGGGACATGTATTCGCGAGCCTATTATTTATTCACATACACACGAGACTTTGCACGAGGCACACTGATTTCCCTTTCTTTTCTTTTTCCTCCAATGCCAATTATTTAACTTTTACGAAATTCTTCAACTTTTTGCCACTGCATCCAACTGCACTTTGACAGCATTTCAATCAAGGAATGTATGCTATACATTTGACATTCTTACGTAATTTATCAAAGTACGACTTTTAAACTTGCTGTTCTACAAGGGACTTCCAAAAACCCTAAACCAGTTTCTCCCAAGTCGATCACTTATAGTCAAAGTATTGTCCGCTCGCACCTGTTCGCATGTCTCTTCGCCGCCTGGGATGTCAGCCGATTCTGCCGATTCTGCTACTTTCACTTTCAAATAGCTACAAGTTTGGAAAATAATTTTAATCACGGAAAAGTTCAAGACTTTTTTCAATATTCTTAAAAGACTATTGCTACTATTATTACCATTCTCTGCATTCATGTCATCGTTTATTTCTTTCTTTCTTCTCCAACAAGAGGCGGCATGTGGAAATATTTTCATCTGCATCATAAGGAGTACGGGCGCAACCGTATTGTTGTGAGGTCGTCATAGAGAGTCACGAACCTATGCGCGGGTTCTCATTACCATTTGTATCTCAGAGGTTCCATCGCTCGTGCAAGCCCAACCTAGTTCCTATTTCCCATCACGTATATATATTTGACTCTATCGAGGCGCGTGGACTTCCGTCATACAATTTCAACAATTTTTTTATCTTCATACTATATACATAGCACATCTAGATTGGTCGTCAACTGTTTGACCGTAATGAGATTTTAAAAGCAATTATAAAGGGAAAAGTGACTTTAGTTATTGGTATTCTTTGCACAGAGACACATCAAATGAGAAACCTTGTCCTCAAATGACAAGTTAATTTTGCAGTTGGGCAATACTCATTGTAATTACATCTTGTTTTGCCATGCTGGGTAGTTTTTTCAAAAAAATGACTAGCCTTATAACATATAACAGATCGATTAGCCGATTTTCCACAAATCGCGAGCAGAGAGGCATTGTAATTGATCGTAAACCGCCATATAAGTTATAAATCGCATCAATTCCATGAAAATTCACCGAGGCTCGAAAGACAAGTTACAATTGTAAATTCTCGAGCCTTTCATCTTCTGAATCAGAGCAAAGGAATGCATAAAACTATTAATAAACATGTCACCTAAATCTTTAGTGAAAATTAAAATTTTCAAGAAAGTGTTTAACTTATCCGACGTTTTAAATTCTACACGAGTACCAAAGTTCTAAAGCGATAGGTTGAAATGTTGAAAATGAATGTTTCGAAAAGAGAAAAATTACCGGCAAATTTGATTTCGTGATGAAAGTATAAGGGAACCATTGGATGTGACATGCATTGACAAAAGTATTATTATATCATATATGCGCATATCGTGCTTTGTGTGGAGTAAAAAACAGAGAAAAGGAATCAAAGGACAAATAATCGTGCCCGATTTGACTGGTACTGCTTTTCGTGCACAAAATTCGATAACCATCACAGAGACTTAGCATTGTTGATTTATGAGACTCGACTCAGGTTATGGAGAGATCGAACGAACTAAATTATCCACCACCCTGGCGCAGCCTGACAAACGGTTACACAGCCAATTATTCGGTGTGCTTGGAAATGCGATCTTCCTCTTCTGGAAATAGCTACGAGGTCAAAGTTCAATCTCCTGTCTTTATCCGCAATTCGCCAACTCTTATATCCATAAAGATCTCATTGTTAGATTATAATACCTATGCCTGTGGCATTTTTCTCATTTCTTTACGCTTTTATCTTTATTCGCATAAAGCTTGCAAACTTTAGATAACGAACAAAAGTTTAGGTAGGAAAATATTAAACGATACGTAACGAGAAAAAAAAATAAGAAATTTCTGTGAATATTGGAGTGCATCCAGTCTGACTTGGGAAATGCTTGGCTTTTGCTAATAATTTTCAAGCTTATTACTTCTCGAAAGAAACATTTTTCATGAGACTTAGCTGCAGCCTGTCTGACGGTGACCAATCAATAATCCGTATCGCGTATCAAGAATCGAAACAAGATCAGATTGGTCGTGACAGCTCGCGCCGCATATCTCTCTGACTCACTCATCATTCTCTTTTTCTCCCGCAAGACAAGGTGGAATATTGCATTGTACTTCGGACGTATCAAGAGCTTCGAGTCATGTTATTACATATCAACTTTGATCCTAGAGAACTGTTTATACCTAATTATTTCAAATATTTTCTACACTTTACTATCAAAAAATTACAATTTTCACAATAAATTGAGTCTATTGATGGTAATAACGAATACAATTTTACTGCTTGTTTTTGTGCAACGAATGAAAACGCTTTTCAATTAACAAACTATTCAAGTTCTTCACTTTGTCAACAAATTTTGAAGGAAGAGAAAGGCACAAAAGCTAATTTACAATGCAAAAATAATTTTAACAAATAATTCTAACGAAAGATATCTAATTACATTTGCGGTTTGAATTGGACATACTTTGAATATAAATAAATCACTGCGGTCTCTGTATTAAAAAAAGAAGAAATTTAGAGAAATTTAAATACAAAGTAATAAACAAACAGTTTTTTTCTCTATTCTTATAATAGTACTAAAAAAATATATATCTTTACCTATTTCAAAGTATATGAACTTATACTATGACAAAGAAATTTGACAATATTGCCAATATTTCATAATCATTTCTTTAAAAATAATAAGGAACTATTCAGAACATAAAAATTCAAAAACCAAAAGTGGCATCGCATTACAAAGATGAGCATCTGGCGCGAGACGTGGGAAAGGATACATTCATATAAATAACATTTGGACTTCCGTTTGTCAGCAATATATGCATTTACTCTTCAGATGAATGGGCGAGATTTTCAAAAACAGAGAAAAATCAAGCGCCTTTATTACCATATTCCAAACCGAATTTCAAACTCAATTTTCGGGAATCCACATATACAGGAAACACTCACTCATTTCAAATTAATGAGCATTCTAACTTCTTTATATTGTTGTTATTATTGATACAAATGATGAAAAATTCCAAGAAGATCCCAAGGAGGCTAAGGTCGTAAAAATTTTTATGACTTCACTTGAATAGTAGCATATTCTTCATCCATACGTTCGATTATTTGTATAATCACTTTCTTTATTACTAAGGAGTATATTTTTAAATGTAACATTACATATTGAAATATTAAAGTGAAAAACGAACGTGATTGATGTCAAAGGAAGAAAAATGTAAATCAAAAAGAGATATGTAAATATTGCTTTCAAGATACCAAGACTAAGTCTTGAATGCAAGTTTATAACTATAGTAATAAAAATAAAAATTGACAAAAGCTGCTTTTTATCGGAAAATTACCATAACGAAAAAGGAGTTCCAACTTTTTGAATAATATTTGTAAGAGGATTTGTTTCAGCGTTGAAAACTGTCAATAGCCACTGGGTGGGCATATGTTGCGAAGAAAACAAATACGATTGTCAGTGTCAAAATTTATCGTCGTCTAAATTATTCCACGTCTGTGAGCATCAAAAAACCAATGTGAAGCTTGACATTTAAAACACAGAAGCAATATGATTCGTCTTAACACGAAAAGTAAATTTTTAGAATAAAACCGTGATTGAATGTTTATAATCTCGGTGCAATATCAAAATGATTACTAACAGTGCGACTATTTATTTTGGTCCATTTTCTCATGCGACGCTATATATTACCTATAGACAAGTGTTGCTTACGGAGTAAAATTGAAAACTTTTCTTATAGTTGCGCGTGTCCTTTGTCCTTTGTCTCCGGAGTAAAAGAAAATAAGGGGGAGAATGCATTGTAACCGAGTGTACACACATGGAAATTGCGACCGCCTTTCAACGAGATCGCTTTCCTAATAAGGAATCAATGCGAGTCGATGCATAAATAAATAAAATCAAGAGCGGCCTGCACATGTGATTTCGAAGGTGGCTGATGCAGTAACCACGCAGTTCACATGATACTGCTATTGCCACTTATAAACTTCATAGAAAATATATCATTTACTCTAATTGTAAGACCCAAGTTTTGAAAAAGACCTTCAACATCTATAATTCTATAGTATCTAGTTGTAAAAAGTTAAAATAATAAAATTAATTGATAGAAATGAGAATAAAGACTCTTGGGGAGAAAAAATAGTTTTTTCACATTTCTGCTTGATTACTTAGTTTCAATTTACGTAATAGAAAAAGAGTTGAATTTTTCATTGCCGAATTATCCATTACCTTGGCTAATTGTGAGCCAATGACGTTATGCTCCACTAATTTTTGTCCTCGACGTCTCGATCGCACCGTAACAATATTTTTCACATTTTGGAGCACTGGATCAAGAGATTTACGCGGCCTTCACTCTGTTACCTCGTTGCTTTCAATTTATGGAATTATTACAAATTTTAAATTTAAATCGACTGATTCGATTCGATTCCATAAAAAGGTTGCTACGACAAATATTAAACTTTCGATTGCTTTTTATGCAAATTTTTATAATTCTTGCCCTCTTGGAAAAAAGTTCCAAGACAGGATTTTCATACTATATGAAATCTGTGTGATGGAATTGAACGAGTTTTACGATTTGATGCAATTTTTGGCCTTAAATCTCGAAGCAAATATTTCGCTCGAATGTGGCTACATTCGAGCGAAACTCTCCTCCAGCGAGCGAGACTCTGACCCTTGCTTGGCTGGCTAACTCCAAATAAGGGGTGCAAGAGGCTTTCAGCAGATCGCTTTCATAGTTGATTAACATTTAGACAAAGTGACCCGTGTTTACCATGTATAATGAATATTGCACAAAAATAAGTCTACATACATTTATATCTCGCACAATGGACAAACAGATGGGAGCGCAAACACGAACATGCATATGTGCGGCGATCACAAGTAAAAACGTGAGGATCTGCCAACAACTCTGACTCACCGGAAGTTGGCCGACCCCACCCCCTTCCCCTCGCGGCTTATCCTGTGCAGACTATAAAGACACCATGCACGTATATACATGTATCCCTTGGAAAGGACCTGATGCCGCATTACGCATATAATGTGCCACGCTCAGCCACGCTTGCGCGTCTCACGAATTTCGCGAGGGTCGTAAAAGAGCTCTATGTACGCTTCGCAGAATGCCAACTAGCTGTCTATAGCTCCGTCGAAGGAAAAAATTTCATTAAACCGAGTGGAAACGCGGCTCTGCAAAATCACTCACACGAATGGCAGAGTCGACCGAACTAACTAACAGATACTATCATTCCCTTATTTTTGCAAACGTGTTTTACAGTAGGTATTAATTGTATGTTGCTTATTCGCCTCTTGTCCTCGAAGGTCAAACGACGAAACATTTTTATCTTAAATGATGATCGATTGGACGACCACGAGAGGGAAGGGGAATTTTGGCTCAACTAGTCGTCTGGAGTGCCCCTTCTCACTGGCGACCGTCCAACCGCTGACTAGGACTTTCTCACGGCCCGTGCATTAGACTTTTAACCAAAAGTGCGATTCACAAATGATACATATACAAACAGATAACAAGATAAATATTTGTTTAAACGAAAGTAAACGAAAGCTGAATGGAAATCTACAAGGTATATAATGCAGAATTCCGACGAAATGAAATAAAAAGAGCAAACTTACTGATGGTTTTGTTGATCCAGTCAGCGAGATCCTCCTGAAGGGGTATCAGCTGCCGACTTTGAGCTGAGTGCAAGCGTTCGTGATAAAAGTCTGCATATTCCTCCTCTTCGGCTGACGGCCTTGGAACATCGACCCTATTGAAAACCGAGACCGACGAGGGCCCCCAGCTACTACGGTATCGTGTGTGTTGAGAAGATGGGAATCGATTTGTGAACGACATTCTGTCAATGCCGAGAAGCTCCTTACTCTTTGTCGACTTTCCTTCCTCTTTTGGTGTCCCAGTCACACTCCGTTCGCGACCAACTTCTTCCAGATCGATGAGGATTTCCGCCCTCGCTGTGCCAAGCGATTCTGTCGGTGCTGAAAGTCTGAAAAAACATCCACATCGTTTAGTTTACTTACAACGAGAAGAGTGAATTTAAAAAAAGAAACTAACCAAACATTTTCGTTAATTCAGTGAAAATTGACTTATCTACTTATGCAGGAGATGAATGATTACAAGGGATTGTAATCTCGTGTGAAACACCGTTACCAATTCGTTACAATTCGTTAAACGGTTCGCAACGAGCGGTATTGAATATTAGTTTGAGACGGACTCCTTTGTGGGAAAGCGGAAGGCATTACGAGATGAAGTACATTACGGCAACTGCATAAGTCGCAACTGCTATAAATTCGTCAGTAGAAAATACAGCGCCAAGACTAAAAGTTGCATTTAAGGACTTCCTTGTTCCAGATCTAGAACAACTCTCGACCAAGTGATAAAGGGCAAGAGGAATTGCCAGTGACTGAGAACTGCCTACTTGAGGGTTCCTCTTTACATTCACTCAACTCAACTCAGCCAGCCTTCCGCTTTCATTAACATCCCATTTCTATTGTTATTGCCATTATTATTTCATTTCCATTGTTGTCGACACTTATTGCACAATTGACAATATATTTGTCAACTAATTTCCAATATAAACTCACAATAGCAATAATTATCACGGAAGAAGCAAATTTCATGTTACAAAAATGGCAAAATGGAAGTTTCGTTAAGCGAGGGTATAAAGTTGAGAGGACGGTTTTCACTTTCTGAAAATAAATGCTAGAAGTATTTTAAAAAGCAGGCACCCTGTTCAGTCGAGTTGCTTTTGAATGGAAACGGGTTTGATTCACGATTTATTAATGCACTCAGGTTTACAAGAGCGCGTGTATTTAATAAACCTGAATGCACGCATATAATTCTTAATAAATCAGATTATCTTGACAAATAATGCACCGCTCTGACTCTTCACCGATAATTAGTCAAGGTATATCAATTCGTTATCACGATATATAAATGGAACAAGGCGCAACGAGTTGTCCTTCGTGTGAATTGTATGCATGCAGTTTATATTAAATATCAAATTGTAGTCATTAAAAATAGGTACAAACAACATTAAATATTTCAACAAACTTAGAGAATAGAGAATTATCTTTTATACGACACTTTTCCTATATTCAAGAAAAAACTAAATATTCCGTACAATATAGATGTTTATTGAAAGTCGGAAAGATTTTCAACAACTTTTATTGCATTATAAAAAGAGATTTCAGGTAAAATACCGAAAAAGGGTCTTTCTACGATTTCTTCTTCTACGTTTGATTTCCACGATAAAGGTCTTCTACAAAAATGATGATCCAAGTAGTGTAAACAGTGAAATATCTTTAATTTTTTAGTAGTGGTAGATCAATTATTTAATAAACAAATCGATAATTTATTACTGACTTAATTTCACATCATTCACAACCAAATGAATAAAATATAATCTCATTGAAAACTCATAAAATACCTAGCTGCAATAATAATAATAATAATAAATGTAATAAATATCAAGAGAGTTTTCTCACCTTCCGTTTGGCAGGTGATGTGTTTTTATTAAGTAGGCACCTACAACTACGATAAGCTGTCGAAGCAGTATAGATATAGTTGAAAGTCGAAGGACGCACGTGGGTTTACTTGCATCTCACTTGAAATGTTTACAACAAACAATTTTCCCTATATTATTTTTGCAAAAATTGTCTCCAAGTCATATATGAAGAATTGATAGATTCTTTTGTATCAAGAGGATTTAAAATGCAATCAGAATACGAATACTTCCTTGACGTTTTATTGAGAACACATCCGAGTGAATAGGGAAAATGATCATGTTAATTTCGTGAATTGCTTCCCGTCGCGATGATTTGTTCAACACGATCACTCGACACGTTTCTCTATTGAGAAAAGTGCCTTGCACTCACGCTTCTAACCCCTTGAATACTAACTAGTACAATGAGAGAGGTTCGTGAACTAAAAAAAAGGTAAGCTGACCCCTTTTCTTTACCGCATTTAAAAGATGATTGCATCAAACTTCTGCTAAATGCAAACATTATAAACAAAGCTTCAGAAAAAAGTTCCTAATAATGATATTGTGTGAAATTAACAACTACTCAATTACTAACGTATTGAATTGACTAATTTTTTCAGTGTGAAAAGTGACGCTATTGTTGAGCCAAATGTACAAAGTTAACTTTATTAATTAATCGCATGTGACTCTTCTCAGTGCGTGCCAAACGACCAGTTTTCCTTGAGTTAATACAATTAGAATATGGGCCCTCTCCAAAATAGGACTCTTGTTATTCAAAATCTTCGTCTTTCTGACAAAGCTAATTCGTTATTCATACTGGATGAGTTTTGATTTTATCAAATCGTGTTTAAAAATTATTTTCAACAATATGATCGTCACCCAATTTGAATAATTTCTAGATTAACAAATTGAGACGTTCCTTGGATAATTTAATTAATTTTCTAATGATAAGCAAATAATTATAGAGTATTTAAAGTTTTCATTAATATTATTATCTTAAGACTCGTCTTATGAGATGCAAATTTAATAGGCACTTCAATTTCCTGATTTCTTACTGAGCTTCTTTTAAATTAAGTGCAACCACTCAAACACGCATCCAATTATAAAAAAACAATGCTTGCTTAAAGTCAAAAGATTATTTAATTTTTTTTCGAAAGTCGAGAAAAGAAAGAAAAAAGACCATTTACTAGAATTAAAAGGGAAATAATTCGAAAAGGTTTACATGCAATTAATTTTTAAGAAACAGATAATGGACGATTTTTCGAAAATGGCAATAAATAAGTGAAAGATAAATAAATTGAAAAGATTTGAGTCTCTCTTTGAAATATATGTGATCGTATGCACGTAAACATTTTTGCTCTCAAGTAGCAGAAATTCTCGCCCACTAGAACTGACTCTACAGATTAACCTGTCCTCGAGTTTGTGGTCGCAAACAGTCGCAAAGAAAAACTGAAAGAGTGACCTTACGCGTTTGCAAGAAACACTCGACAATCAGTTGCTATAAATTTGCTAGAAATAGTTTTGCCTGGAGCTATTTCGCCCACAATGTAATTAGATTCAATCGCAATACATTTTCTAAATTGATTCAAGAAAGTATTTTCACATTTCAGTGTTTTCATTTTATTATATTTTTTACTTCCACAGTCATAAATAACAATTATAAAGAGATTATAAGAAACAACAACACACGATCAATTTTATTTAATTTACAGACTCAGACAAATGATTTGCCTAGACAACAAAACGTTTGTTTCGACTAAAATTTTGATAAATACAAGTTTTTCTTTATTAGAATGGAAAGAACGAAAATTTTGGTTGCACAAATATGAAGCTCATTTCGAATACATAACATGACTTTCTTTATATATTAACTTATGGAAAATAAATTCCACATTTATCTTTTTAAAATTGTTTTTTAACGAACTGAAAATTAATTGAAAATAATTTTGAATGCATTGGCAGAAGAATGATAAAATCGTAATTACTATGCGTTCTTGTATCTAGTCTTAATTTTTGGAAAATAACTGAAAATTAGTCAGTAATTGCAGTAGTTAATAGAGTTAATAGTACAGATAGCGTTTCCTGTTCATGATAAACCAAATTCTGCTTCTAACTTTTTTTTGATACTTGAGTCAACTGATTGGAAGCATAGTAATGAAAAAAAATGAAATTAATCAAAATGAAAAGTGTCAATAACTGTCTCCTGACAACACTGAATTTAATGATTCTGTTTTGTTTAATTGAGAAAAATGGAAGAAATGAAATGAGTTTATTAATGGAATAAGAGAAGTCGCAGCATACCTATTGCAGAGTGGCAGTGGCGCTTCTTTGCTCATCCTGTTGCAACGTAATGACGTAATTAACAGTTTGCCGAGGTGGTCGTTAATCAATTAGAAGAAGAAAGTGTCGGGAAGAAGAAAAACAAATACGCTATATGCATACTGTAAAAACCGAATGTCCCGAGTGACTCGCCTCGTTGAGCCAACGGGAAAAAGTTCAAATCACACATTGAATGGAGGAATCGTGAATGAATCTCGTGCTATAGTTCATTTAAACTTACGACTTGTGACACCCACGTGCGTCGATCAGGTAAAACAAAGAGAAGGGGTACATCAGTAAACACATGCAAATCACATAGTGTACAATGTTTAAAAGCAAAAGTTCATCAAGTGTTATGCAATCTCGCATTATTTACCATTACATACGCTCGCGTTTTTTCTTCATTAAATATTTTACGTACTTTCTTAATTTATCGATCGAAAATCATGTTTATCATTTTTAAATTCATTCCCAAGGGACTAATAAAATGAAAAATATTTTCCATTCTTGATTGATATTTTCTGTTTATTCAAACACATAAAAATCAATGATGGAGTTTTCGAGGAATATTAAGAATTCACCCTGCAATGGAAGTATCCCCCGAGATTCAAATATCTAATCCTGCATATGTGACTCATTTCTTTCTATACTTTACGAGATTATATAATTTGAATCGATACTATGCTTTTTAAACACAGGAATGATACGCCTCTGGTAAAACTAAAAACGAGCTACACTATAATATTATTTCACTAGCACTTTGAACGTACATAAATTGACGATTTTTTTTTCTATAATTTAAAAAAACTAATTAATTTTTTGATGAATTTTAATTAAAACTTTAAAACATGATTGTTTGTTCCAAAATGTTAAAAAGAATTATAATATTTCTGTATCTACGTATTTGAATTTTTGGAAATATTTAATCATAGTTATCACAAAATGATACATTATATTTCGATTCAAGTGAAAAAATAATTTTAAGTGATTTTGTTTAATTGAAAGTAGAATGTAAGCTTAATCCCAATTCTATAGAAAATATCCACTGCTTTGATTCAAAAATAATATTGGTTTGAATATAATTATGATTAATTTAAACATAATTATTTTCTTTTTTCTGTTTCGGTTTAAATAAAAAATATCTTTAAAAATATTATGTTTGATCCAAATACTTAAATGTTGATTAGAAATGATCTAAAATACCATAAATTATGTATCAATTGAATATATTTTTTTTTTATAAATAAACCAAAAAATATGTTTGAATTAAACTTAAATTTCTTTGCCTGTATAGCAAAGATATTTTAAGTCTAAATAAAACAAAATTTTTTTGAATTAAACAAATCGTTTTCTCAGTGTAGATTTACAATTCCATGCTTTTTCCAGGATTTTTCAGGTAAATACTTATGAAATTCCAGTCAAAATAAAAAAGTTATTTCTGGCCTAATAACACAGCTTTAGCTAAAAATTTTTTCAAATTTCTAAATATCAAAAAGTTAATAAGAATTAAGAATCAAACATTTTTTTTCTTCAGTAGAGATTTTTATATGGCTATAAGATAAAAACATTTTTTAGATTTTAAGAAGAAGAAAAATTATTTTTCGAGCAAAATTAATCTTTTGTTTATCAACAATTGTTAAGAAAAAATTGTTTACTGGTCTCCAAGCTACCATTAGAACAATTCCAATTAATATCCGGGTCATAAAAAATTATTGAATTAATAACCTGCATTGATGAAAGTAAAAAGAATATATGAATAACTAAGATAAATTCTAATAATTGTTAATTACAACAATTAAAGATAAAGTGAAAGTGCAATAAATCTTTATTACGTTTTTTAAAATTAGGTTTCAAGTTGGAACTTGATTCAAGTGGATGCATAATATAAGCGTTGCACTCTTATATTAATCTCGAGATACTTAAAAACAAGTGATGGAAGAACCGTGAAAATACGCTGACAGTGATAAAGGGGAATGTGATTTCTGTGAGAAAGGCATATAGTGCTTCGATTGAGGTTCAGACCATGAACACAAAAGCAACATGACTGTTTCAACGAGTGCATTAAGTAATGGTGGACGTGAATTAAAATATGTCATAAAGTCCGCCGTCTATCATTTGCTGGAGGAAAACCTCAAGCGTGGGTGCTATCCCATTATTATATATATATCTAACCAATAAAATTCTTACAACTTTATACGTCTCTAAACACAATCTAAATTCAAAAAATTATTTTATACCAAAAGAAGTATAATAATTTTGCAATATTAGGGCTTATTTTTCATTACTATTTATAAAAAATACTAGTTTACAAATTTTGAATATTTTTTGGAAAAAATTCTCGGTCTAAATTCGAACCTATTATTTTATCTTTAGCGCACTATATGTGAAATAAAAACAATGTCTCTTTTATTGTTATTTTTAAAACCGAGCGTCATGCTTCAATTGCGGCAGGTGATGGATCACAAACAAACTTTCTGATAAGTATGTTTATTGAGTACTTTTGTGCACAAAAATTCTAGTATATAAATACAACACTAAAATCTTATTTTCAGTCCATTTTTATAACTAGACTGCTTAGTACCATTTTTTTTACTGAATCTTAACCTTGAATCCAAAAAAGATTTTATTCAGCTTCAAAATAGACTACATTTTTGAACTATTTTGGTCTTGATTCTAAAATTTTGAAAAATAATTTTTCGGCAACGTTTTTTTCCACCAAGTGGAGCGAATCATGTAGAGAAAAATCGGAAAATGATTTCCCACGCACGTTTTTTCTTTGTATGCGTATAAACTGAAAAAGGAGAAATTGTTTTCCAGAAATCAGTGCAGTTGATGCACTAATATGTGCCGCGAACTGGACCATGTCTAAGAATGTGCATACGATTGTTTAAAATCGTCGGACTTTCGAAAGAAAAGTATAGTTTTGGTTAGTCTTCCGCTTGGGTATGGATGATTTTAGATTATTGATAATGTATTTGATTTACAACAATGTTTTAACTAAACACTGTCGGATACATTTTCTTATGCAATAAAAATGATTTGAGAATATTTCCAAAAAAAGTTAATAATCTTTTAATGCTATTAATGGTAATAATAACAAGGAATATGTAATTGAACATCATGTAAATCTTCTTTAAATTTCCTACCTGGTTGTCGTCAAGAAATAAAATTAAAACCTACTGTCAAATTCGAATTAATGAGTTACAGAGTAAGTAATTAAATTCCTGAAACAGAGCGTGCCCACAATTATAGTAATTACCGCTCCATGCGTTATACGTGAACATTTAAAAATTTTAATATTTGCACATACATGACTTGTTAAATTTTTTAATAGTTTCATCGACTCTTCTAGTACTGAATATAGATTCAAAAATGTAACTTGTGCGTTTATCCGCATTTTTGAATTTCAAAATTTGTTACGCTTCAATAGAGATGTATAAAATTTCAATTAAGCAATACTAAAAAAATAACAAGGATCCAAAGTGTTATGCTTTGAAGACAAAAAACATGTAATACCTGCTGTAGGTCCTTTAAGTATATATTATTGAAATAAGGAACAATTTATGAGCATCATTACACCAAATGTCAAAACATTAATTACTGAGATAATTTGAGGGAGTTTAAAAAAATTGTCCCTCATAGAAAAGGTGTAATGTTTAATAACTCTACTCCGTTAGGTGTAATAAGATTGAAGTAATCCGTTCTGGAGCGTGACCAAGAGACTGCGAAGCGTGTGTGGCTGCTAAATGTCCCGCTAATATATGGAAAAGCATAATGAGTGTACACTCGCACATGAGAGGTGATTACAAATAAATAGTTGAAAGTTTAAGATGAATTAAGACTCTAGCTATCATATCATAAAATTTTGCAATTGGGACACGCATCTAAAACTGAAACGGCACAACAATTAATTCAATATCATTAGCCCAACTGTAGTACAAATATTCTCAATAGAGAAAACTTTTTATTTATTTAATCAACTCTCTAAACTTTAATCAGTATAAAAAAACTCTAGAAATCAGTGAAAATCGTCTAATAGGCAATAAACCTATTTGTTATTTATATCTATTTACCAGCATAAGGATTTTTTTGTCTCATTTAAAAATATTTTCAAAGTCCTTGAGTGGATATTTAATGTTTTAGCATTAAATATGTAACATCTTTTTATTGTAATTATATTTCTTTCTACCTCTACTGGACCTGATCGATCTACTGGAAATAAGTCGAGTATAAAATTAAAGAAATATAGGATTGATATAAAATATATCTAAAAAAGATGGGCTATAAGGAAAACAGATGTCCCGGAATTTGTAAGATAAAACAAAAAAAAATTGTTCAAAAAGTTAGCGTCGAAAATGACAAAGATGAATATCTCTCGCTTATGATTATATATGTGTAAGTTATTGCTTGTCTATGCCTACTGTGCAACATGTAATAAGATATAAAGTCATTAAAGAATTTCTAAGGCATCGGACAACGGCCTCTTATGTCTTATCGATATTTTCCTATATAATGAACTTAATAACAATAATTTGGGTCTAAAATGAAATCGAATTTAAATAAATTTCAAGATTCGATACTAAATATACAACTTCAAATCCTTACATATACTTCTATAAAATTTTGAGAATGTTTTTTGGCTGTTGAATATACGAATCTGGATTATTCGTATAAAAAAACTACAAATGAAAGTTAATTTTTTCCAAAACAATGATCATAACAAGCAGAAAGAATTTAGAAGGCGTTTGTCGTCCTCAAAACCACAAAATGAAGCGGAAAATAAACATATTTATGTATAAAAAGCTCTTTATATTTCACTGGCAGTTAATACGAGTTTCAACGCAATGGAGAACATCCCGAGAAAAGGTCGTCGTTCAGTTGAGGATGGACAATTAATATATGACATCTTTGAGAGTGCGATAAACTAGTCTAATTGGCGACACTTGGCCAAAACCCAGTTTCTTAGCATTTTGGGAATTGTTAAAATGTCCAATTTTACAGAAGCCTACATGGGAACAATAAATGGACCAAATGAAGTTCTTTATTAAATATATTAAAATATTAAAAGTATTCAATTTAAATGAAATTGGTCAGCAAAAATTAAATAAACTCCAAAGTAAATAAATAAAAAATTCATGATAGAATTTTTTTATTACCCGACTGTCTAGGGTATTCATTAACGAATCATATGTGTTTGAAAATATCAAGTTTTACAAAAATAAGAGAAAACAGCAAACAGTCGTGCGGTTATTAACATGTATAATTTAAATTCTGCATTTGTCACTAAAAATAGTCGTGCATAAAAGATTCGAATACGAATTAATGAACGCGTGCGCAATATTGCTTGAAGGGGAGTTCAATTGTCCTATATAAGTGGGAGTAACTTATTAATTACTTTATGGGGTCCTTTATCAGACCCCAGTTTATTTTGAGAGCACTCGTTATTGTCCCTCTTAAAAAATAATTATGTGGCGCTCAACAGCGATATCTAAAAATCAAGATTACACTCTTCTTTGTTTTTTACTAAATTATTCACTTTTTGCTCTTTTTTTTTAATTTTTACCAAAGTTAAACTATGACAAATATATTTGTACATTGGTTTTGCTAATTAGAAATAGGTATTTTAGTTATGTATAAAATCAAAGTATTACAATAAAAAATGTCTTTTACATTGTACAATCAAATTTTAGTGTATTTAGAAAAGTTTTGTTTAATTTGGATTTTTGTCAATTAAAAATAACTTAAATACGAATTTAAAAAAGATTTTTCAGGTATGTAATTGTTTTATCTCAGAAATAATTCTTACCATATTTATTTAATATTCAAATGAAAACTTCCTCACAAACAAAATTATATATAGTTAGTTTCCAAGGAAGTCTTTTATTCATTTTATATAAAAAATGATGTAGTTACTTAAAACGTAACAACTTATTTTTAAATTATTTGTTTATTCTCTGTACAAATAAACATTTCTTGTTGTATAAATTATATAAAATTGGAATGCTATTTAATTCAACATTATTACAGTTTTAAAAAATTTTTATTTCACGAAATTACGAAAAATAAAAGTACTTATTGACAATTTCATATTTCAATAATTGATATAATAATAAATTAAAGCAATCAAATACTTATGTAATATATTAAAAAAATGAAGATTATTTTCAAGTAAAAATAGGTATTTTCTTTATAATCGTTGACAGTTGAATCATGGAAGAAGAAATGAATATGTAGGTACTTGATTAAATTTAATGAAAATATTTTAGTCTTTACAGTAAGTTTCCACTGACGATGACAGAAATGAAAACACTTGTTTTGGTATTCATAGTTGTCAATGTCTCACAATAATTTGTAAACACAAAGAAAGGAAAACTTGTTAATTAACGTACATACCGCTCATTCGTCCAGTGCTGATGAATTAAAAGAGTGCAGAAAGAAGTTTTTAAGAAATTTGTCGTATTTTATCTTTTGTACCGGCATAAAAAGGCGTTGCACGACCGGTTAGCGTGAACTAGGTTAGAAAAACGTCCTGTCCACACGCACACAACACGGGCGAAGACGATTCGCGACTGCTCGCGACTGACTAGCGACTGCACTGCCGGTCTGACCGGCTGTGTACTAACCACCACAGAGGCACAGACGAGAGAGGAGACTGCTCTCGCCTCTCTCGCACACACTCTCTCGTCGTTTGTAGAACGGGAGGCAGGCGCTTTTCTATTTCTCTCCAAA
>JAVJHR010000090.1:0-22838 GCA_032872475.1 Leptopilina myrica (nomen nudum)
CATTTTGAAATTTAATTTTTTGAAAACTTTTTTCAATTTTATTTTTGAAGGGTTTTTCATTTTTTTCCATTTATATGGAACAAAAACATGCAACTTCACCTTTAGACGCATTTTTCTAGGACCAAAATTAAAAAAGTTACAGAGGTTTTTCCGAAACCAGAAACAATTTTACATTTTGAAACTTTAATTTTCGGTAACTTTTTTCAATTTTATTTTTGAAGGGTTTTTCATTTTTTTCCTTTTATATGAAACAAAAACATGCAACTTCACCTTTAGACGCATTTTTCTAGGACCAAAATTAAAAAAGTTACAGAAGTTTTTTCCGAAACCAGAAACAATTTTACATTTTGAAACTTTAATTTTCGGTAACTTTTTTCAATTTTATTTTTGAAGGGTTTTTCATTTTTTTCCTTTTATATGAAACAAAAACATGCAACTTCACCTTTAGACGCATTTTTCTAGGACCAAAATTAAAAAAGTTACAGAGGTTTTTCCGAAACCAGAAACAATTTTACATTTTGAAACTTTAATTTTCGGTAACTTTTTTCAATTTTATTTTTGAAGGGTTTTTCATTTTTTTCCTTTTATATGAAACAAAAACAAGCAACTTCACCTTTAGACGCATTTTTCTAGGACCAAAATTAAAAAAGTTACAGAGGTTTTTCCGAAACCAGAAACAATTTTACATTTTGAAACTTTAATTTTCGGTAACTTTTTTCAATTTTATTTTTGAAGGGTTTTTCATTTTTTTCCTTCTATATGGAACAAAAACATGCAACTTCTCCTTTAGACGCATTTTTCTAGGACCAAAATTAAAAAAGTTACAGAGGTTTTTCAAAAACCAGAAACAATTTTACATTTTGAAACTTTAATTTTCGGTAACTTTTTTCAATTTTATTTTTGAAGAGTTTTTCATTTTTTTCCTTTTATATGAAACAAAAACATGCAACTTCACCTTTAGACGCATTTTTCTAGGACCAAAATTAAAAAAGTTACAGAGGTTTTTCCGAAACCAGAAACAATTTTACATTTTGAAACTTTAATTTTCGGTAACTTTTTTCAATTTTATTTTTGAAGGGTTTTTCATTTTTTTCCTTTTATATGAAACAAAAACATGCAACTTCACCTTTAGACGCATTTTTCTAGGACCAAAATTAAAAAAGTTACAGAGGTTTTTCCGAAACCAGAAACAATTTTTCATTTTGAAACTTTAATTTTCGGTAACTTTTTTCAATTTTATTTTTGAAGGGTTTTTCATTTTTTTCCTTTTATATGAAACAAAAACATGCAACTTCACCTTTAGACGCATTTTTCTAGGACCAAAATTAAAAAAGTTACAGAGGTTTTTCCGAAACCAGAAACAATTTTACATTTTGAAACTTTAATTTTCGGTAACTTTTTTCAATTTTATTTTTGAAGGGTTTTTCATTTTTTTCCTTCTATATGGAACAAAAACATGCAACTTCTCCTTTAGACGCATTTTTCTAGGACCAAAATTAAAAAAGTTACAGAGGTTTTTCAAAAACCAGAGTCAATTTTTCATTTTGAAATTTCAATTTTCGGTAACTTTTTTCAATTTTATTTTTGAAGAGTTTCTCATTTTTTTCCTTTTATATGAAACAAAAACATGCAACTTCACCTTTAGACGCATTTTTCTAGGACCAAAATTAAAAAAGTTACAGAGGTTTTTCCGAAACCAGAAACAATTTTACATTTTGAAACTTTAATTTTCGGTAACTTTTTTCAATTTTATTTTTGAAGGGTTTTTCATTTTTTTCCTTTTATATGAAACAAAAACATGCAACTTCACCTTTAGACGCATTTTTCTAGGACCAAAATTAAAAAAGTTACAGAGGTTTTTCCGAAACCAGAAACAATTTTACATTTTGAAACTTTAATTTTCGGTAACTTTTTTCAATTTTATTTTTGAAGGGTTTTTCATTTTTTTCCTTTTATATGGAACAAAAACATGCAACTTCTCCTTTAGACGCATTTTTCTAGGACCAAAATTAAAAAAGTTACAGAGGTTTTTCAAAAACCAGAGACAATTTTTCATTTTGAAACTTTAATTTTCGGTAACTTTTTTCAATTTTATTTTTGAAGGGTTTTTCATTTTTTTCCTTTTATATGAAACAAAAACATGCAACTTCACCTTTAGACGCATTTTTCTAGGACCAAAATTAAAAAAGTTACAGAGGTTTTTCCGAAACCAGAAACAATTTTACATTTTGAAACTTTAATTTTCGGTAACTTTTTTCAATTTTATTTTTGAAGGGTTTTTCATTTTTTTCCTTTTATATGAAACAAAAACATGCAACTTCACCTTTAGACGCATTTTTCTAGGACCAAAATTAAAAAAGTTACAGAGGTTTTTCCGAAACCAGAAACAATTTTTCATTTTGAAATTTTAATTTTCGGTAACTTTTTTCAATTTTATTTTTGAAGGGTTTTTCATTTTTTCTCTTTTATATGGAACAAAAACATGCAACTTCACCTTTAGACGCATTTTTCTAGGACCAAAATTAAAAAAGTTACAGAAGTTTTTCAAAAACCAGAGTCAATTTTTCATTTTGAAATTTCAATTTTCGGTAACTTTTTTCAATTTTATTTTTGAAGGGTTTTTCATTTTTTTCCTTTTATATGAAACAAAAACATGCAACTTCACCTTTAGACGCATTTTTCTAGGACCAAAATTAAAAAAGTTACAGAGGTTTTTCCGAAACCAGAAACAATTTTACATTTTGAAACTTTAATTTTCGGTAACTTTTTTCAATTTTATTTTTGAAGGGTTTTTCATTTTTTTCCTTTTATATGGAACAAAAACATGCAACTTCACCTTTAGACGCATTTTTCTAGGACCAAAATTAAAAAAGTTACAGAGGTTTTTCCAAAACCAGAAACAATTTTACATTTTGAAACTTTAATTTTCGGTAACTTTTTTCAATTTTATTTTTGAAGGGTTTTTCATTTTTTTCCATTTATATGGAACAAAAACATGCAACTTCACCTTTAGACGCATTTTTCTAGGACCAAAATTAAAAAAGTTACAGAGGTTTTTCAAAAACCAGAGACAATTTTTCATTTTGAAATTTCAATTTTCGGTAACTTTTTTCAATTTTATTTTTGAAGGGTTTTTCATTTTTTTCCATTTATATGGAACAAAAACATGCAACTTCACCTTTAGACGCATTTTTCTAGGACCAAAATTAAAAAAGTTACAGAGGTTTTTCAAAAACCAGAGACAATTTTTCAATTTTAAATTTCAATTTTCGGTAACTTTTTTCAATTTTATTTTTGAAGGGTTTTTCATTTTTTTCCTTTTATATGGAACAAAAACATGCAACTTCACCTTTAGACGCATTTTTCTAGGACCAAAATTAAAAAAGTTACAGAGGTTTTTCAAAAACCGGAGACAATTTTTCAATTTTAAATTTCAATTTTCGGTAACTTTTTTCAATTTTATTTTTGAAGGGTTTTTCATTTTTTTCCATTTATATGGAACAAAAACATGCAACTTCACCTTTAGACGCATTTTTCTAGGACCAAAATTAAAAAAGTTACAGAAGTTTTTCAAAAACCAGAGACAATTTTTCATTTTGAAATTTCAATTTTCGGTAACTTTTTTCAATTTTATTTTTGAAGGGTTTTTCATTTTTTTCCTTTTATATGGAACAAAAACATGCAACTTCACCTTTAGACGCATTTTTCTAGGACCAAAATTAAAAAAGTTACAGAGGTTTTTCCGAAACCAGAAACAATTTTACATTTTGAAACTTTAATTTTCGGTAACTTTTTTCAATTTTATTTTTGAAGGGTTTTTCATTTTTTTCCTTTTATATGAAACAAAAACATGCAACTTCACCTTTAGACGCATTTTTCTAGGACCAAAATTAAAAAAGTTACAGAGGTTTTTCCGAAACCAGAAACAATTTTACATTTTGAAACTTTAATTTTCGGTAACTTTTTTCAATTTTATTTTTGAAGGGTTTTTCATTTTTTTCCTTTTATATGAAACAAAAACAAGAAACTTCACCTTTAGACGCATTTTTCTAGGACCAAAATTAAAAAAGTTACAGAGGTTTTTCCGCAACCAGAAACAATTTTACATTTTGAAACTTTAATTTTCGGTAACTTTTTTCAATTTTATTTTTGAAGTTTTTATCATTTTTTTCCTTTTATATGAAACAAAAACATGCAACTTCACCTTTAGACGCATTTTTCTAGGACCAAAATTAAAAAAGTTACAGAGGTTTTTCCGAAACCAGAAACAATTTTACATTTTGAAACTTTAATTTTCGGTAACTTTTTTCAATTTTATTTTTGAAGGGTTTTTCATTTTTTTCCTTTTATATGAAACAAAAACATGCAACTTCACCTTTAGACGCATTTTTCTAGGACCAAAATTAAAAAAGTTACAGAGGTTTTTCCGAAACCAGAAACAATTTTACATTTTGAAACTTTAATTTTCGGTAACTTTTTTCAATTTTATTTTTGAAGAGTTTCTCATTTTTTTCCTTTTATATGAAACAAAAACATGCAACTTCACCTTTAGACGCATTTTTCTAGGACCAAAATTAAAAAAGTTACAGAGGTTTTTCCGAAACCAGAAACAATTTTACATTTTGAAATTTCAATTTTCGGTAACTTTTTTCAATTTTATTTTTGAAGAGTTTCTCATTTTTTTCCTTTTATATGGAACAAAAACATGCAACTTCACCTTTAGACGCATTTTTCTAGGACCAAAATTAAAAAAGTTACAGAGGTTTTTCCGAAACCAGAAACAATTTTACATTTTGAAACTTTAATTTTCGGTAACTTTTTTCAATTTTATTTTTGAAGGGTTTTTCATTTTTTTCCTTCTATATGGAACAAAAACATGCAACTTCTCCTTTAGACGCATTTTTCTAGGACCAAAATTAAAAAAGTTACAGAAGTTTTTCAAAAACCAGAGTCAATTTTTCATTTTGAAATTTCAATTTTCGGTAACTTTTTTCAATTTTATTTTTGAAGGGTTTTTCATTTTTTTCCTTTTATATGAAACAAAAACATGCAACTTCACCTTTAGACGCATTTTTCTAGGACCAAAATTAAAAAAGTTACAGAAGTTTTTCCGAAACCAGAAACAATTTTACATTTTGAAACTTTAATTTTCGGTAACTTTTTTCAATTTTATTTTTGAAGGGTTTTTCATTTTTTTCCTTTTATATGAAACAAAAACATGCAACTTCACCTTTAGACGCATTTTTCTAGGACCAAAATTAAAAAAGTTACAGAGGTTTTTCCGAAACCAGAAACAATTTTACATTTTGAAACTTTAATTTTCGGTAACTTTTTTCAATTTTATTTTTGAAGGGTTTTTCATTTTTTTCCTTTTATATGGAACAAAAACATGCAACTTCTCCTTTAGACGCATTTTTCTAGGACCAAAATTAAAAAAGTTACAGAGGTTTTTTCGAAACCAGAAACAATTTTACATTTTGAAACTTTAATTTTCGGTAACTTTTTTCATTTTTATTTTTGAAGGGTTTTTCGTTTTTTTCCTTTTATATGGAACAAAAACATGCAACTTCTCCATTAGACGCATTTTTCTAGGACCAAAATTAAAAAAGTTACAGAGGTTTTTCAAAAACCAGAGACAATTTTTCATTTTGAAATTTTAATTTTCGGTAACTTTTTTCAATTTTATTTTTGAAGGGTTTTTTATTTTTTCTCTTTTATATGGAACAAAAACATGCAACTTCTCCATTAGACGCATTTTTCTAGGACCAAAATTAAAAAAGTTACAGAAGTTTTTCAAAAACCAGAGTCAATTTTTCATTTTGAAATTTCAATTTTCGGTAACTTTTTTCAATTTTATTTTTGAAGGGTTTTTCATTTTTTTCCTTTTATATGAAACAAAAACATGCAACTTCACCTTTAGACGCATTTTTCTAGGACCAAAATTAAAAAAGTTACAGAGGTTTTTCCGAAACCAGAAACAATTTTACATTTTGAAACTTTAATTTTCGGTAACTTTTTTCAATTTTATTTTTGAAGGGTTTTTCATTTTTTTCCTTTTATATGAAACAAAAACATGCAACTTCTCCTTTAGACGCATTTTTCTAGGACCAAAATTAAAAAAGTTACAGAAGTTTTTCCGAAACCAGAAACAATTTTACATTTTGAAACTTTAATTTTCGGTAACTTTTTTCAATTTTATTTTTGAAGGGTTTTTCATTTTTTTCCTTTTATATGAAACAAAAACATGCAACTTCACCTTTAGACGCATTTTTCTAGGACCAAAATTAAAAAAGTTACAGAGGTTTTTCCGAAACCAGAAACAATTTTTCATTTTGAAACTTTAATTTTCGGTAACTTTTTTCAATTTTATTTTTGAAGGGTTTTTCATTTTTTTCCTTTTATATGAAACAAAAACATGCAACTTCACCTTTAGACGCATTTTTCTAGGACCAAAATTAAAAAAGTTACAGAGGTTTTTCCGAAACCAGAAACAATTTTACATTTTGAAACTTTAATTTTCGGTAACTTTTTTCAATTTTATTTTTGAAGGGTTTTTCATTTTTTTCCTTTTATATGAAACAAAAACATGCAACTTCACCTTTAGACGCATTTTTCTAGGACCAAAATTAAAAAAGTTACAGAGGTTTTTCCGAAACCAGAAACAATTTTTCATTTTGAAACTTTAATTTTCGGTAACTTTTTTCAATTTTATTTTTGAAGGGTTTTTCATTTTTTTCCTTTTATATGAAACAAAAACATGCAACTTCACCTTTAGACGCATTTTTCTAGGACCAAAATTAAAAAAGTTACAGAGGTTTTTCCGAAACCAGAAACAATTTTACATTTTGAAACTTTAATTTTCGGTAACTTTTTTCAATTTTATTTTTGAAGGGTTTTTCATTTTTTTCCTTTTATATGAAACAAAAACATGCAACTTCACCTTTAGACGCATTTTTCTAGGACCAAAATTAAAAAAGTTACAGAGGTTTTTCCGAAACCAGAAACAATTTTACATTTTGAAATTTCAATTTTCGGTAACTTTTTTCAATTTTATTTTTGAAGAGTTTTTCATTTTTTTCCTTTTATATGGAACAAAAACATGCAACTTCACCTTTAGACGCATTTTTCTAGGACCAAAATTAAAAAAGTTACAGAGGTTTTTCCGAAACCAGAAACAATTTTACATTTTGAAACTTTAATTTTCGGTAACTTTTTTCAATTTTATTTTTGAAGGGTTTTTCATTTTTTTCCTTCTATATGGAACAAAAACATGCAACTTCTCCTTTAGACGCATTTTTCTAGGACCAAAATTAAAAAAGTTACAGAAGTTTTTCAAAAACCAGAGTCAATTTTTCATTTTGAAATTTCAATTTTCGGTAACTTTTTTCAATTTTATTTTTGAAGGGTTTTTCATTTTTTTCCTTTTATATGAAACAAAAACATGCAACTTCACCTTTAGACGCATTTTTCTAGGACCAAAATTAAAAAAGTTACAGAGGTTTTTCCGAAACCAGAAACAATTTTACATTTTGAAACTTTAATTTTCGGTAACTTTTTTCAATTTTATTTTTGAAGGGTTTTTCATTTTTTTCCTTTTATATGGAACAAAAACATGCAACTTCTCCTTTAGACGCATTTTTCTAGGACCAAAATTAAAAAAGTTACAGAGGTTTTTCCGAAACCAGAAACAATTTTACATTTTGAAACTTTAATTTTCGGTAACTTTTTTCAATTTTATTTTTGAAGGGTTTTTCATTTTTTTCCTTTTATATGAAACAAAAACATGCAACTTCACCTTTAGACGCATTTTTCTAGGACCAAAATTAAAAAAGTTACAGAGGTTTTTCCGAAACCAGAAACAATTTTACATTTTGAAACTTTAATTTTCGGTAACTTTTTTCAATTTTATTTTTGAAGGGTTTTTCATTTTTTTCCTTTTATATGGAACAAAAACATGCAACTTCACCTTTAGACGCATTTTTCTAGGACCAAAATTAAAAAAGTTACAGAGGTTTTTCCGAAACCAGAAACAATTTTACATTTTGAAACTTTAATTTTCGGTAACTTTTTTCAATTTTATTTTTGAAGGGTTTTTCATTTTTTTCCTTTTATATGAAACAAAAACATGCAACTTCTCCATTAGACGCATTTTTCTAGGACCAAAATTAAAAAAGTTACAGAAGTTTTTCCGAAACCAGAAACAATTTTACATTTTGAAACTTTAATTTTCGGTAACTTTTTTCAATTTTATTTTTGAAGGGTTTTTCATTTTTTTCCTTTTATATGAAACAAAAACATGCAACTTCACCTTTAGACGCATTTTTCTAGGACCAAAATTAAAAAAGTTACAGAGGTTTTTCCGAAACCAGAAACAATTTTACATTTTGAAACTTTAATTTTCGGTAACTTTTTTCAATTTTATTTTTGAAGGGTTTTTCATTTTTTTCCTTTTATATGGAACAAAAACATGCAACTTCTCCTTTAGACGCATTTTTCTAGGACCAAAATTAAAAAAGTTACAGAGGTTTTTCCGAAACCAGAAACAATTTTACATTTTGAAACTTTAATTTTCGGTAACTTTTTTCAATTTTATTTTTGAAGGGTTTTTCATTTTTTTCCATTTATATGGAACAAAAACATGCAACTTCACCTTTAGACGCATTTTTCTAGGACCAAAATTAAAAAAGTTACAGAGGTTTTTCCGAAACCAGAAACAATTTTACATTTTGAAACTTTAATTTTCGGTAACTTTTTTCAATTTTATTTTTGAAGGGTTTTTCATTTTTTCTCTTTTATATGGAACAAAAACATGCAACTTCTCCATTAGACGCATTTTTCTAGGACCAAAATTAAAAAAGTTACAGAGGTTTTTCCGAAACCAGAAACAATTTTACATTTTGAAACTTTAATTTTCGGTAACTTTTTTCAATTTTATTTTTGAAGGGTTTTTCATTTTTTTCCTTTTATATGAAACAAAAACATGCAACTTCACCTTTAGACGCATTTTTCTAGGACCAAAATTAAAAAAGTTACAGAGGTTTTTCCGAAACCAGAAACAATTTTACATTTTGAAACTTTAATTTTCGGTAACTTTTTTCAATTTTATTTTTGAAGGGTTTTTCATTTTTTTCCTTTTATATGAAACAAAAACATGCAACTTCTCCTTTAGACGCATTTTTCTAGGACCAAAATTAAAAAAGTTACAGAGGTTTTTCCGAAACCAGAAACAATTTTACATTTTGAAACTTTAATTTTCGGTAACTTTTTTCAATTTTATTTTTGAAGGGTTTTTCATTTTTTTCCTTTTATATGAAACAAAAACATGCAACTTCACCTTTAGACGCATTTTTCTAGGACCAAAATTAAAAAAGTTACAGAGGTTTTTCCGAAACCAGAAACAATTTTACATTTTGAAACTTTAATTTTCGGTAACTTTTTTCAATTTTATTTTTGAAGGGTTTTTCATTTTTTTCCTTTTATATGGAACAAAAACATGCAACTTCACCTTTAGACGCATTTTTCTAGGACCAAAATTAAAAAAGTTACAGAGGTTTTTCCGAAACCAGAAACAATTTTACATTTTGAAATTTCAATTTTCGGTAACTTTTTTCAATTTTATTTTTGAAGGGTTTTTCATTTTTTTCCTTTTATATGAAACAAAAACATGCAACTTCACCTTTAGACGCATTTTTCTAGGACCAAAATTAAAAAAGTTACAGAGGTTTTTCCGAAACCAGAAACAATTTTACATTTTGAAACTTTAATTTTCGGTAACTTTTTTCAATTTTATTTTTGAAGGGTTTTTCATTTTTTTCCTTTTATATGGAACAAAAACATGCAACTTCACCTTTAGACGCATTTTTCTAGGACCAAAATTAAAAAAGTTACAGTAGTTTTTCAAAAACAAGAGTCAATTTTTAATTTTGAAACTTTAATTTTCGGTAACTTTTTTCAATTTTATTTTTGAAGGGTTTTTCATTTTTTTCCTTTTATATGAAACAAAAACATGCAACTTCACCTTTAGACGCATTTTTCTAGGACCAAAATTAAAAAAGTTACAGAGGTTTTTCCGAAACCAGAAACAATTTTACATTTTGAAACTTTAATTTTCGGTAACTTTTTTCAATTTTATTTTTGAAGGGTTTTTCATTTTTTTCCTTTTATATGAAACAAAAACATGCAACTTCACCTTTAGACGCATTTTTCTAGGACCAAAATTAAAAAAGTTACAGAGGTTTTTCCGAAACCAGAAACAATTTTACATTTTGAAACTTTAATTTTCGGTAACTTTTTTCAATTTTATTTTTGAAGGGTTTTTCATTTTTTTCCTTTTATATGAAACAAAAACAAGAAACTTCACCTTTAGACGCATTTTTCTAGGACCAAAATTAAAAAAGTTACAGAGGTTTTTCCGCAACCAGAAACAATTTTACATTTTGAAACTTTAATTTTCGGTAACTTTTTTCAATTTTATTTTTGAAGGGTTTTTCATTTTTTTTCTTTTATATGAAACAAAAACATGCAACTTCACCTTTAGACGCATTTTTCTAGGACCAAAATTAAAAAAGTTAGAGGTTTTTCCGAAACCAGAAACAATTTTACATTTTGAAACTTTAATTTTCGGTAACTTTTTTCAATTTTATTTTTGAAGAGTTTTTCATTTTTTTCCATTTATATGAAACAAAAACATGCAACTTCACCTTTAGACGCATTTTTCTAGGACCAAAATTAAAAAAGTTACAGAGGTTTTTCCGAAACCAGAAACAATTTTACATTTTGAAACTTTAATTTTCGGTAACTTTTTTCAATTTTATTTTTGAAGAGTTTTTCATTTTTTTCCTTTTATATGAAACAAAAACATGCAACTTCACCTTTAGACGCATTTTTCTAGGACCAAAATTAAAAAAGTTACAGAGGTTTTTCCGAAACCAGAAACAATTTTACATTTTGAAATTTTAATTTTCGGTAACTTTTTTCAATTTTATTTTTGAAGGGTTTTTCATTTTTTTCCTTTTATATGAAACAAAAACATGCAACTTCACCTTTAGACGCATTTTTCTAGGACCAAAATTAAAAAAGTTACAGAGGTTTTTCCGAAACCAGAAACAATTTTACATTTTGAAACTTTAATTTTCGGTAACTTTTTTCAATTTTATTTTTGAAGGGTTTTTCATTTTTTTCCTTCTATATGGAACAAAAACATGCAACTTCTCCTTTAGACGCATTTTTCTAGGACCAAAATTAAAAAAGTTACAGAAGTTTTTCCGAAACCAGAAACAATTTTTCATTTTGAAATTTCAATTTTCGGTAACTTTTTTCAATTTTATTTTTGAAGGGTTTTTCATTTTTTTCCTTTTATATGAAACAAAAACATGCAACTTCACCTTTAGACGCATTTTTCTAGGACCAAAATTAAAAAAGTTACAGAGGTTTTTCCGAAACCAGAAACAATTTTACATTTTGAAACTTTAATTTTCGGTAACTTTTTTCAATTTTATTTTTGAAGGGTTTTTCATTTTTTTCCTTTTATATGGAACAAAAACATGCAACTTCTCCATTAGACGCATTTTTCTAGGACCAAAATTAAAAAAGTTACAGAGGTTTTTCCGAAACCAGAAACAATTTTACATTTTGAAATTTCAATTTTCGGTAACTTTTTTCAATTTTATTTTTGAAGGGTTTTTTATTTTTTTCCTTTTATATGGAACAAAAACATGCAACTTCTCCTTTAGACGCATTTTTCTAGGACCAAAATTAAAAAAGTTACAGAGGTTTTTCCGAAACCAGAGTCAATTTTTCATTTTGAAATTTCAATTTTCGGTAACTTTTTTCAATTTTATTTTTGAAGGGTTTTTCATTTTTTTCCTTTTATATGAAACAAAAACATGCAACTTCACCTTTAGACGCATTTTTCTAGGACCAAAATTAAAAAAGTTACAGAGGTTTTTCCGAAACCAGAAACAATTTTACATTTTGAAACTTTAATTTTCGGTAACTTTTTTCAATTTTATTTTTGAAGGGTTTTTCATTTTTTTCCTTCCATATAGAACAAAAACATGCAACTTCTCCTTTAGACGCATTTTTCTAGGACCAAAATTAAAAAAGTTACAGAAGTTTTTCCGAAACCAGAAACAATTTTACATTTTGAAACTTTAATTTTCGGTAACTTTTTTCAATTTTATTTTTGAAGGGTTTTTCATTTTTTTCCTTTTATATGAAACAAAAACATGCAACTTCACCTTTAGACGCATTTTTCTAGGACCAAAATTAAAAAAGTTACAGAGGTTTTTCCGAAACCAGAAACAATTTTACATTTTGAAACTTTAATTTTCGGTAACTTTTTTCAATTTTATTTTTGAAGGGTTTTTCATTTTTTTCCTTTTATATGAATCAAAAACATGCAACTTCACCTTTAGACGCATTTTTCTAGGACCAAAATTAAAAAAGTTACAGAGGTTTTTCCGAAACCAGAAACAATTTTACATTTTGAAACTTTAATTTTCGGTAACTTTTTTCAATTTTATTTTTGAAGGGTTTTTCATTTTTTTCCTTTTATATGAAACAAAAACATGCAACTTCACCTTTAGACGCATTTTTCTAGGACCAAAATTAAAAAAGTTACAGAGGTTTTTCCGAAACCAGAAACAATTTTACATTTTGAAACTTTAATTTTCGGTAACTTTTTTCAATTTTATTTTTGAAGGGTTTTTCATTTTTTTCCTTTTATATGGAACAAAAACATGCAACTTCACCTTTAGACGCATTTTTCTAGGACCAAAATTAAAAAAGTTACAGAGGTTTTTCCGAAACCAGAAACAATTTTACATTTTGAAACTTTAATTTTCGGTAACTTTTTTCAATTTTATTTTTGAAGGGTTTTTCATTTTTTTCCTTCTATATGGAACAAAAACATGCAACTTCTCCTTTAGACGCATTTTTCTAGGACCAAAATTAAAAAAGTTACAGAGGTTTTTCAAAAACCAGAGTCAATTTTTCATTTTGAAATTTCAATTTTCGGTAACTTTTTTCAATTTTATTTTTGAAGGGTTTTTCATTTTTTTCCTTTTATATGAAACAAAAACATGCAACTTCACCTTTAGACGCATTTTTCTAGGACCAAAATTAAAAAAGTTACAGAAGTTTTTCCGAAACCAGAAACAATTTTACATTTTGAAACTTTAATTTTCGGTAACTTTTTTCAATTTTATTTTTGAAGGGTTTTTCATTTTTTTCCTTTTATATGGAACAAAAACATGCAACTTCTCCATTAGACGCATTTTTCTAGGACCAAAATTAAAAAAGTTACAGAAGTTTTTCCGAAACCAGAAACAATTTTACATTTTGAAACTTTAATTTTCGGTAACTTTTTTCAATTTTATTTTTGAAGGGTTTTTCATTTTTTTCCTTTTATATGAAACAAAAACATGCAACTTCACCTTTAGACGCATTTTTCTAGGACCAAAATTAAAAAAGTTACAGAGGTTTTTCCGAAACCAGAAACAATTTTACATTTTGAAACTTTAATTTTCGGTAACTTTTTTCAATTTTATTTTTGAAGGGTTTTTCATTTTTTTCCTTTTATATGGAACAAAAACATGCAACTTCACCTTTAGACGCATTTTTCTAGGACCAAAATTAAAAAAGTTACAGAGGTTTTTCCGAAACCAGAAACAATTTTACATTTTGAAACTTTAATTTTCGGTAACTTTTTTCAATTTTATTTTTGAAGGGTTTTTCATTTTTTTCCTTTTATATGGAACAAAAACATGCAACTTCACCTTTAGACGCATTTTTCTAGGACCAAAATTAAAAAAGTTACAGAAGTTTTTCCGAAACCAGAAACAATTTTACATTTTGAAACTTTAATTTTCGGTAACTTTTTTCAATTTTATTTTTGAAGGGTTTTTCATTTTTTTCCTTTTATATGAAACAAAAACATGCAACTTCACCTTTAGACGCATTTTTCTAGGACCAAAATTAAAAAAGTTACAGAGGTTTTTCCGAAACCAGAAACAATTTTACATTTTGAAACTTTAATTTTCGGTAACTTTTTTCAATTTTATTTTTGAAGGGTTTTTCATTTTTTTCCTTCTATATGGAACAAAAACATGCAACTTCTCCTTTAGACGCATTTTTCTAGGACCAAAATTAAAAAAGTTACAGAGGTTTTTTCGAAACCAGAAACAATTTTACATTTTGAAACTTTAATTTTCGGTAACTTTTTTCAATTTTATTTTTGAAGGGTTTTTCATTTTTTTCCTTTTATATGGAACAAAAACATGCAACTTCTCCATTAGACGCATTTTTCTAGGACCAAAATTAAAAAAGTTACAGAGGTTTTTCCGAAACCAGAAACAATTTTACATTTTGAAACTTTAATTTTCGGTAACTTTTTTCAATTTTATTTTTGAAGGGTTTTTCATTTTTTTCCTTTTATATGGAACAAAAACATGCAACTTCTCCTTTAGACGCATTTTTCTAGGACCAAAATTAAAAAAGTTACAGAGGTTTTTCCGAAACCAGAAACAATTTTTCATTTTGAAATTTCAATTTTCGGTAACTTTTTTCAATTTTATTTTTGAAGGGTTTTTCATTTTTTTCCTTTTATATGAAACAAAAACATGCAACTTCACCTTTAGACGCATTTTTCTAGGACCAAAATTAAAAAAGTTACAGAGGTTTTTCCGAAACCAGAAACAATTTTACATTTTGAAACTTTAATTTTCGGTAACTTTTTTCAATTTTATTTTTGAAGGGTTTTTCATTTTTTTCCTTTTATATGGAACAAAAACATGCAACTTCTCCTTTAGACGCATTTTTCTAGGACCAAAATTAAAAAAGTTACAGAGGTTTTTCCGAAACCAGAAACAATTTTACATTTTGAAACTTTAATTTTCGGTAACTTTTTTCAATTTTATTTTTGAAGGGTTTTTCATTTTTTTCCTTTTATATGAAACAAAAACATGCAACTTCACCTTTAGACGCATTTTTCTAGGACCAAAATTAAAAAAGTTACAGAAGTTTTTCCGAAACCAGAAACAATTTTACATTTTGAAACTTTAATTTTCGGTAACTTTTTTCAATTTTATTTTTGAAGGGTTTTTCATTTTTTTCCTTCTATATGGAACAAAAACATGCAACTTCTCCTTTAGACGCATTTTTCTAGGACCAAAATTAAAAAAGTTACAGAGGTTTTTCCGAAACCAGAAACAATTTTACATTTTGAAACTTTAATTTTCGGTAACTTTTTTCAATTTTATTTTTGAAGGGTTTTTCATTTTTTTCCTTTTATATGAAACAAAAACATGCAACTTCACCTTTAGACGCATTTTTCTAGGACCAAAATTAAAAAAGTTACAGAGGTTTTTCCGAAACCAGAAACAATTTTACATTTTGAAACTTTAATTTTCGGTAACTTTTTTCAATTTTATTTTTGAAGGGTTTTTCATTTTTTTCCTTTTATATGAAACAAAAACATGCAACTTCACCTTTAGACGCATTTTTCTAGGACCAAAATTAAAAAAGTTACAGAGGTTTTTCAAAAACCAGAGACAATTTTTCATTTTGAAACTTTAATTTTCGGTAACTTTTTTCAATTTTATTTTTGAAGGGTTTTTCATTTTTTTCCTTTTATATGGAACAAAAACATGCAACTTCACCTTTAGACGCATTTTTCTAGGACCAAAATTAAAAAAGTTACAGAGGTTTTTCCGAAACCAGAAACAATTTTACATTTTGAAATTTTAATTTTCGGTAACTTTTTTCAATTTTATTTTTGAAGGGTTTTTCATTTTTTTCCTTTTATATGAAACAAAAACATGCAACTTCACCTTTAGACGCATTTTTCTAGGACCAAAATTAAAAAAGTTACAGAGGTTTTTCCGAAACCAGAAACAATTTTACATTTTGAAACTTTAATTTTCGGTAACTTTTTTCAATTTTATTTTTGAAGGGTTTTTCATTTTTTTCCTTTTATATGAAACAAAAACATGCAACTTCACCTTTAGACGCATTTTTCTAGGACCAAAATTAAAAAAGTTACAGAGGTTTTTCCGAAACCAGAAACAATTTTACATTTTGAAACTTTAATTTTCGGTAACTTTTTTCAATTTTATTTTTGAAGGGTTTTTCATTTTTTTCCTTTTATATGAAACAAAAACATGCAACTTCACCTTTAGACGCATTTTTCTAGGACCAAAATTAAAAAAGTTACAGAGGTTTTTCAAAAACCGGAGACAATTTTACATTTTGAAACTTTAATTTTCGGTAACTTTTTTCAATTTTATTTTTGAAGGGTTTTTCATTTTTTTCCTTTTATATGAAACAAAAACATGCAACTTCACCTTTAGACGCATTTTTCTAGGACCAAAATTAAAAAAGTTACAGAGGTTTTTCCGAAACCAGAAACAATTTTACATTTTGAAACTTTAATTTTCGGTAACTTTTTTCAATTTTATTTTTGAAGAGTTTTTCATTTTTTTCCATTTATATGGAACAAAAACATGCAACTTCACCTTTAGACGCATTTTTCTAGGACCAAAATTAAAAAAGTTACAGAGGTTTTTCCGAAACCAGAAACAATTTTACATTTTGAAACTTTAATTTTCGGTAACTTTTTTCAATTTTATTTTTGAAGGGTTTTTCATTTTTTTCCATTTATATGAAACAAAAACATGCAACTTCACCTTTAGACGCATTTTTCTAGGACCAAAATTAAAAAAGTTACAGAGGTTTTTCCGAAACCAGAAACAATTTTACATTTTGAAACTTTAATTTTCGGTAACTTTTTTCAATTTTATTTTTGAAGGGTTTTTCATTTTTTTCCTTTTATATGAAACAAAAACATGCAACTTCACCTTTAGACGCATTTTTCTAGGACCAAAATTAAAAAAGTTACAGAGGTTTTTCCGAAACCGGAGACAATTTTTCAATTTTAAATTTCAATTTTCGGTAACTTTTTTCAATTTTATTTTTGAAGGGTTTTTCATTTTTTTCCTTTTATATGAAACAAAAACATGCAACTTCACCTTTAGACGCATTTTTCTAGGACCAAAATTAAAAAAGTTACAGAGGTTTTTCCGAAACCAGAAACAATTTTACATTTTGAAACTTTAATTTTCGGTAACTTTTTTCAATTTTATTTTTGAAGGGTTTTTCATTTTTTTCCATTTATATGGAACAAAAACATGCAACTTCACCTTTAGACGCATTTTTCTAGGACCAAAATTAAAAAAGTTACAGAAGTTTTTCCGAAACCAGAAACAATTTTACATTTTGAAACTTTAATTTTCGGTAACTTTTTTCAATTTTATTTTTGAAGGGTTTTTCATTTTTTTCCTTTTATATGGAACAAAAACATGCAACTTCACCTTTAGACGCATTTTTCTAGGACCAAAATTAAAAAAGTTACAGAGGTTTTTCCGAAACCAGAAACAATTTTTCATTTTGAAACTTTAATTTTCGGTAACTTTTTTCAATTTTATTTTTGAAGGGTTTTTCATTTTTTTCCTTTTATATGAAACAAAAACATGCAACTTCACCTTTAGACGCATTTTTCTAGGACCAAAATTAAAAAAGTTACAGAGGTTTTTCCGAAACCAGAAACAATTTTACATTTTGAAACTTTAATTTTCGGTAACTTTTTTCAATTTTATTTTTGAAGGGTTTTTCATTTTTTTCCTTTTATATGAAACAAAAACAAGCAACTTCACCTTTAGACGCATTTTTCTAGGACCAAAATTAAAAAAGTTACAGAAGTTTTTCAAAAACCAGAAACAATTTTACATTTTGAAACTTTAATTTTCGGTAACTTTTTTCAATTTTATTTTTGAAGGGTTTTTCATTTTTTTCCTTCTATATGGAACAAAAACATGCAACTTCTCCTTTAGACGCATTTTTCTAGGACCAAAATTAAAAAAGTTACAGAAGTTTTTCCGAAACCAGAAACAATTTTACATTTTGAAACTTTAATTTTCGGTAACTTTTTTCAATTTTATTTTTGAAGAGTTTTTCATTTTTTTCCATTTATATGGAACAAAAACATGCAACTTCACCTTTAGACGCATTTTTCTAGGACCAAAATTAAAAAAGTTACAGAGGTTTTTCCGAAACCAGAAACAATTTTACATTTTGAAACTTTAATTTTCGGTAACTTTTTTCAATTTTATTTTTGAAGGGTTTTTCATTTTTTTCCATTTATATGAAACAAAAACATGCAACTTCACCTTTAGACGCATTTTTCTAGGACCAAAATTAAAAAAGTTAAAGAGGTTTTTCCGAAACCAGAAACAATTTTACATTTTGAAATTTTAATTTTCGGTAACTTTTTTCAATTTTATTTTTGAAGGGTTTTTCATTTTTTTCCTTTTATATGAAACAAAAACATGCAACTTCACCTTTAAACGCATTTTTCTAGGACCAAAATTAAAAAAGTTACAGAGGTTTTTCAAAAACCGGAGACAATTTTTCAATTTTAAATTTCAATTTTCGGTAACTTTTTTCAATTTTATTTTTGAAGGGTTTTTCATTTTTTTCCTTTTATATGAAACAAAAACATGCAACTTCACCTTTAGACGCATTTTTCTAGGACCAAAATTAAAAAAGTTACAGAGGTTTTTCCGAAACCAGAAACAATTTTACATTTTGAAACTTTAATTTTCGGTAACTTTTTTCAATTTTATTTTTGAAGAGTTTTTCATTTTTTTCCATTTATATGGAACAAAAACATGCAACTTCACCTTTAGACGCATTTTTCTAGGACCAAAATTAAAAAAGTTACAGAAGTTTTTCCGAAACCAGAAACAATTTTACATTTTGAAACTTTAATTTTCGGTAACTTTTTTCAATTTTATTTTTGAAGGGTTTTTCATTTTTTTCCTTTTATATGGAACAAAAACATGCAACTTCACCTTTAGACGCATTTTTCTAGGACCAAAATTAAAAAAGTTACAGAGGTTTTTCCAAAACCAGAAACAATTTTTCATTTTGAAATTTCAATTCTCAATATCTTTTTTCAGTTTTATTTTTGAAGGGTTTTTCATTTTTTTCCTTTTATATGGAACAAAAACATGCAACTTCACCTTTAGACGCATTTTTCTAGGACCAAAATTAAAAAAGTTACAGAGGTTGTTCCAAAACCAAAAACAATTTTTCATTTTGAAATTTCAATTTTCGGTAACTTTTTTCAATTTTATTTTTGAAGAGTTTTTCATTTTTTTCCTTTTATATGAAACAAAAACATGCAACTTCTCCTTTAGACGCATTTTCCTAGGACAAAAATTAAAAAAGTTACAGAAGTTTTTCCGAAACCAGAAACAATTTTACATTTTGAAACTTTAATTTTCGGTAACTTTTTTCAATTTTATTTTTGAAGGGTTTTTCATTTTTTCTCTTTTATATGGAACAAAAACATGCAACTTCTCCATTAGACGCATTTTTCTAGGACCAAAATTAAAAAAGTTACAGAAGTTTTTCAAAAACCAGAGACAATTTTTCATTTTGAAATTTCAATTTTCGGTAACTTTTTTCAATTTTATTTTTGAAGGGTTTTTCATTTTTTTCCTTTTATTTGGAACAAAAACAAACAACTTCACCTTTAGACACATTTTTGTAGGACAAAAATTAAAAAAGTTACAGAGGTTTTTCTAAAATAACAGACATTTTTTCATTTTGAAATTTCAGTTTTCGGTAACTTTTTCCAATTTCATTTTTAAAGTGTTTTTCTTATTTTCCTGATAACTGGAACAAAAACAAACAACTTCACCTTTAGACACATTTTTGTAGGACAAAAATTAAAAAAGTTACAGAGGTTTTTCTAAAATAACAGACATTTTTTCATTTTGAAAATTCAGTTTTCGGTAACTTTTTCCAATTTAAGTTTTAAAGTGTTTTTCTTTTTTTTCCTGATAACTGGAACAAAAACAAACAACTTCTTCTTTAGACGCATTTTTCTGGGACAAAAATTAAAAAAGTTACAGGGCTTTTTTCAAAAATACCGACATTTTTTCCTTTTGAAATTTGAGTTTCGGGTAACTTTTCACCATTTTATTTTTAAAGTGTTTTTCACTTTTTTCCTGACAATTTGAACAAAAACAAACAACTTCTTCTTTAGACGCATTTTTCTAGGACAAAAATTAAAAAAGTTACAATGGTTAAAGGTTGCGTTAACCTTTATTTTACGTTTCCCCAATGGGAAATGCCATTGTAGTACCGATGTTTACCACTGGTTTAGTACTCAGACAATTGTTCGGCCGTAGTCTAGCTGAGCCTCGACAATTAATGCTGGCGCAGAACAAAATTTTTGTTTCTCCAAAGCTTGGACAAGCCACGGCGGCAAGTGCTGGCTGAGTATAGAAAAATTGTTCACAACGCTCGTTTCCAACATTGCTTCTCTCTAAATTTGAATTAGTAGAATTCTACTAATTCTTAGTCAAATTCTACTAATTGAAAAGGGGAAAAGTCTTCCGCTAAGAATTAGTAGAAAACTACTAATTGAAAAAGTTATTTTTCGCTACTGATTGAATTAGTGGAATGTAGAATATGTTAATGCGCATGCTCCCGCATGCGTCTTTTTTACTCGCTAATATTTGAAATTTTCTATCGTGTTTATTTTTTAAAAACTTATTTTAAAAAATAAAAGATACATAAACTAATGAAAACAAAGACCAAATTAAAGCTTTATAATTTAAATTTGATCAACATTTTCATTTAACTTTTGTATCTTTAATTTTCATTTAAATATGTTTTATGATATAATTTGAATTTTACATTTATTGGAAAATATATATGTTTAATAATCATTTGTTTGTTTACAAGATATTAAAGATATAATGATTTTTTACAGTTTAAATAGTCTGAACACATTATATGGATTGCAATAAAAACAATTATTAGGAATAATTAGCGTCTTTAATAACAAAAGATTCTTCAAAAATGATGGGATGATTTTTCTTTGAGTAAACAATAATAAATAAAAATTATTGCTATTACTAAATCATTATATAAATAAATTTTGCTTCTTTGATTTTATAAAAACATGCCATCTAAATAATTGTAAAACTATTTAATTATATTGATTGATTTAAACTTTTATTCAGATTATAATTATAATTGAAAAAAGCGTCGACATTCTACTAATTCATTAGTCATATTTCATAAAACTACTATTTCATTAGTAAAATATTAAACTACTAATTTAAATAGTAAAAATTCTACTAATTCTATAGAGAGTGCATTTTTTGCAACTTTTGCTTCCTCATAAAGGAAGCCTTATAGTGATGTCGATTTCCGAATTTTTTAAAATCAATTATTTTTACAAATTTTCAAGTGTAGTATATATAATTCGTCGAGAGGAACAAATGTCCGGATGTATGTGTGTATGTATGTGTGTGTGTATGTGTGTGTATGTGTGTGTGTGTGTGTATGTCACCGATTCTTGTGGACAAATTTTCTCCTACACATCTTGATGGATTTTGATAAGATTTTGTAGGTGTATTACGGTCATGAATACCAAGAATCAGACAGAAGGATTTTCAAAAATATATAAAAAAAAAATTTTTTCAACATTTTTTTAATTTTTAAAAAAATTAATTTTTTGGTTTTTTGAAATAACTTTTTTCTATATTAAAATTTTTAATAATTCTTGTCAAAATTGCATTCCTGACATAAAAACGAATCGATTCATGTATATAAAGTATATATTTTATCAAAATTTATAGAATTAATAAATATTTTAATTTTTCACAAAAAATTAAAATTTTGTATTTTTTGACATTTTATCATAACACTTTAAAATAATTATTCTATAATAAAAAATTAAATAATTAATATTTATTCAGGGTAGTTTACCCGGTTTATTAATTATATTTAATAAACTATTATAATTATTTAACTTTTAAAATTATATATGAAGGGTGGCATGACAAAAGGGGTCAAGCAACAATTTCATGATTTTACAGGAAACGAAAATAAAACATTTAAAAATTTTCCTGGTCATTTAAGAAAAATCTAAAAAAAACCGTTTCGAGATATTATTTCGCTTTACCAGTGGAAATACAACTTATGGAGATAAACCTACAGATTAGTGAGAAAAATAAGTAAAAGTGGACCATTTTGGGGTTACGTCAAATGCCCATATTTTCTTTTAAAATTAATTGTTAAAAAAATATACAGTTTAAAGAAAAACTGAAAAATTAGTTTGTTAATTTTGAATTGATGAATTAAATGTAAAACAGTTTGATTCAAAGAAGTTGTTTGTTTTCAAGAAAAATATAAATTAAATACTTATTTTTCAAAGTAAACAGTAACGAAATTTTCAAATGCAATCTACAATAAGGAATATTTAAAAATTAACTGAAGAATAATATTTAGATTGTTGAAAATTAAATGATGGATAAAACTATTTCTAAATAGACATAAAATCTTCTAGCAAAATTTAATATTATATTTAATAATATTAAAAATAAGGAATATTTTTAACCATATTAACCTATTCATAATAGTATTCATTTCTTTTGTTTTTTAACTGAATTGTATTGTAAGTAGAAATTTAGGCTATTTTTTTAGTCTTATTTTTATTAAAAACGAGTTTAAAAGACAATTTACAAGAAAATCCTTTTACAGAAATGTGTAAAAGAATTTACTTGATTTGTTTATAAAAAAATCTCAATTTCGAAAAATTGTGGCTTGACCCCTTTTGTCATGCCACCCTTCAATATAATAATATATATTGAGGAAGCTAAATGGTCATGATATGAACAACTTGTTTATTATTATTATGTTATTATGTTTTAAATTTTAGTCATAAAAGTTTATTTATATTATAAAAATGTTGATAAAAA
>JAVJHR010000091.1:0-22237 GCA_032872475.1 Leptopilina myrica (nomen nudum)
CGACCTGCTGCAGTTTTTTTGAGATGTTGTTTTGGCCTGGGCGTTGTCAGTCATTTGATCTTCGGTGATGACAAATCTTCGGACGTAGCAGACTTATCTCCTCTCTCGATGACAGAGTATAACTCTTTTGACTCTAGAGTTAATCTTGAAGTTGTCGGTTCTTCTTCATCGATAGTTTTGTTCTCTGGTGGGCTGTTTCTTCTCCTTCCTCTTGAAACTTCGACGCGACCTGTTCTTGACCTTTTTGCTATGAAACCGACTAATCTGGATATCATCGGCTTTAAAGGCAGGCGACAGCAACAAAGAAGGAGGAGCACGCACAGTAAAGATGCTCCCACGTAGGATCCATAAACAAGGATGATTTGATTTTTTTTTATGTGTCGTTTAACGGCGAAATCCTCCTGTTGTCGTTCCAATTCGTCCAAAGTTTGAGAATTAGTTTCGAAGGTAGAAAACTTTATATCGGCCTCATCTCTCTTTTGTTTACTGTCACTAGTGAAGGTCAACAGATGTCCGTAGTTGGAGATTATTGGGGATAGCTTCGCTAAGTTTAAGTGCAAATCGGGCTCATAAATAATTTCGGTTTGCCCAACTTGAGAGGTGGTCGCTGGAATCATTGTATCCTGCGTTTTTGCCATACAACCTGGGGCCAATTTCAGAATTCCAGTTCCGTTAAGGTTGATTCTAGCAGGGGTCATGGAGTGACAAATGATCACCACATCCTCTGTTTTGGAGAAGGAATAAAGCCAGCTGGAGAGAGTGGTTAATGGTCTCCAAAATGACTCAGGATTGGCAGTAATCTGAATCTCACAGGACTTTAAATCGTCGATGGTCGGATTGATTAAGAGCGATGGTTCGCAGGCTGGCCTTTCCTTTAAGTCGTAGATAGGGGCTCCATTTAGACAGGCATAGAATGATGTTGTTGACCTGCAGGATTTCCAGTCTTGCTCGGTTAGAAGAAGATAAGTATGCTGTTCTTCATCAATTATAATATAGTCGTATTTTCTTTTGATGTATGCTCTTACTGTCCCGTTTCCCATTGCTTCCTGTATGGTGGGGAGCGAATGCATCCTCAATGCCTGATAATTGTATTTTTCTAGCAGAGGAATATCGAGGAGGATTTTCAACTGGTGTTCAATACACAAGATGGTGACCGTGGATATTCGTACCAATTCGTCGATGCTGACAGAAGGCCCAGGAAGGGGAAATTGTACATCACTAACATGATCCTGTATGTCGCGAAGGATAGGCTCTAGTTGTTTGGATAAGATTAGCCCAAGGTGTAGTTTTCCTCGCCTGGCTTCATGGACTGCGTCCAACATGGTTTGTGTGGTCTTGATATTATGGTCTAATCCTGTTTTCAAGGCCCCCAGTAGGTTAAACAATACGTCTCTTTTTTCCAACGCTAACTTTACTGCTGACAAATTTTCCTGGTTTTCGATCAGTAGATCCAGTTTTTGATTAATGTTGTTTATCAGGGTGCCATGCTTCTCAACCTGGGCGTGAAGAGTGTCAAGCTGGGATCTGACGACATGGGTTTGTCGTCCGACCAAGTGAGACAAGTTGGCTTGAGCGGTGTTCAACTCCTGGATGATGGCGTCGTACCTTTCTCCGTCCTCATAATTTAGAACACCGGCAATGGGTCCAGCGATCTTCCCTAGGAATCCTAATAGGGGCACGTTTCGTCTCAGCCGTAACTGGGCGGTCATCTTCTTAGGTAATGATCCTTTATTGTTTTCTAATTCGATAACTTGGGTTTGGAATTGCTCCTGCAATTCTGAGGCCATTTCCCATTTGTCTTCCCAGGGGTGAAAGGTCACCAAATCATGACACCAATCCTTTTCAGATACGCAGTGACGCCTCAGCTTCTCCACGCGGGTTCTTAAATCATCCATATGTTTGTGTTGTTTGCTCATATCCAGGAAGATGGTGACTCTCCAGTTCGTCACAGATCTCCGAACAGCTCCGAGATGCTCGTAGTATATCCCCGCACTAATGGGCAGCGGGGTAACTTGGAACTGCTGCTCGTCCGGGTGACCTGGCCGTGAGGTGGGTCCATGGGTTGTTGTTGAAGCTGGGGTGGAGATTAGGCACGTCAAGAGAAAAATGGACAGTCCTTTCATCTTAGTTTCCCTTTTTTTTTTTCTTTCCCTAAAATGAATAACATGTTAATATTATTATTAGGGAAGACATCGGTTACAAGTGAGTAACCAATATCTTGTCTTTATGTTTGGCAAACCTGTTGCCATTTTCGTTTTCCAGAATGACATTATTATTCTGGGTAATGTCTACAACAGTATACGGACCGCTTGCTCTGTTGTCAAACTTGTTTGTTCTTATCTCCTTGTAGGTATATACCTGGTCTCCAATCTTAACATTCGATGGTCGAGCCTTGCGATCATAAAATTCCTTAGAACGACTTTTTGCCCTTTTTAGGCTTCCAGCCGCTAGATTTTGAAGCTCGCTCATTCGAGTGACAAGATCTCTCAAGTATGACCCGTAAGTTTCAAGCTCTGGTCCTTGTGGAAAAGAACTCGGAACTCTAGCCATATGACCAAAAACCAATTCATACGGAGTAAAATCAGTCGCCTCGTGAATCGACGTATTATAATTAAACATCGCAAATGGGAGCAAACGATCCCAATCGTCAAAATCTTTTGCGTAGTGTTTAATATAATCTGTCAATTCAATGTGACTTCTTTCTAGAGCTCCATTGGTTTGGGGTCGATAGCCAGAAGTTGTGAGCTGTTTGACACCAAATATACCTTCAAGCTTCCGCATCAAGGAGCTCACGAAACTTCCGCCCCTATCTGTGAGCACGCATCTGGGTGCCCCAAATGTGGCGAACAGGTTCGTTGCTATTGCATGGGCAATGGTGGTGGTTTTTATGTCTGGAATGGGAACGGCGATGCAATATTTGCTAAAATTATCTTGCATGGTGAGAATGTGCCGGTTCCCATTAGGGGTAGTTCTAAGTTTTCCCACAGTATCTAAGGACACTTTGTCGAAAGGCATAGCCGGTGTGTCCGTTATGATCATGGGTTCTCGCGTACGGGCCCTAGCAAGCTTATTCTCGAAACAACTTTTACATTGCCGAATAAACTCGGTGACTTCGTCGCGCAGCCTTGGCCAATAGAATCGCTCGCGTATTCTACGATACGTTTTTGTAACGCCCTTATGACCACCTATAAGACTACTGTGAAATTCGGATATTATTTTAGGTCGTAGTTCTAATGGAGGAACTTGGATTCTTCCGTGACACAAGGTGATTCTTATATCGCCACCGCGGAATATTCCTGCTACAAGTTCCGCCATTTTGTTTTGTGGAAGAGAGCCTAAAAGGTCGCCAGAATTTGCCATACGGCAGTGATTCTGATTGTCCAACGTGAGGGCGTACTTTAAGTTTTTTAAACCTTGGGTGACGTCTCTCCAATCTAACTCATCCGAACATCGTTTTTTAGCTACAATCGAGTATACCCTATATTTCCCACACAGCGTGAGATGGACTTGTCCTTTTAAAGGTTTACTATCTCGGATGTCCTGCATGTCTATCTTTTCCGTTGCGATTAATAGTTTTGAGATGGAATCGATAGGCTCGCAGTCCTCTGAAATGAAATGGGCGTAATTGTCTCGTCTGTAGGTCAATGGTTCGGTCCATTTATTGTCGATGTTTTTAAACTCTCGTTTTTCGCACACGGGTTTTTCATCGTCGGACGTTTCGGATGCCGAGGGCGGGGTTGGGGAGTCACAATAGGGGATTTTTAAATTCAAAAAGGGGCTGGATGTTTCCGCGCACTTCACTATATTTTCACTGCAGGAACTTCTTGGTTCTAGTCGGCGTGGCACAGTGTTCCTTTTCCTTTCCCGGGTTGGTTTTTCCAAAACGGGAGTGTCTTTTTCCTGATAGGGGGTGAATGGGGTCGACTGTGCATTTGGAGCGGGCAGGGATCCTGGAGTTGAGATTGATGGGCTTCTTGAAAAGAATTCGTTCTTTTCAGGATCCTCAAAGACCTCGGGGATTTCTTTGAATCGCACGACGCTTCTTCTGGAGGGCGGTCTTGTCGGGCTGGAAAATAGTACTTCGTTAGTTGCGTCTGCACGAGGAGATGTCACTTCGGCTACAACGGCAGGCTGTTCCATTTCTTGCGCTCTTTCCTTTAACCTATTTTGATTGTAGTTTTTAAGAAAATCGCTAACTCTTTTTCCGAAAACATCGTCGTCAGTGCCCTGGCAGGGGTCTAGGTTCTCCAGGAGCTCCAGATACTCTTCGTCACTCTCGCCTTCGGAAACGTAGGGCCTTCGAGACGTCACATCCATTCCTTCATGATCCCATGCTAGCGTCTGGTTGGTGAGGTCTGATGGATTGATACCTCTTTTGGCCAAAGATTGTTCGAATCTTTGGACCGATTCATCAAGGTCAATGCCGGGATGGCTCTGGTTCGGTTGGTCTTCGTCACTTATGGCGTCCGAACTTTCCTCACTGCTAACAGGACGTGGCAAGCCGTTGATCACTATGTTATTGAGAGTTTGTTCTTCCTTGGGTTCTTCTGCAGATGATTCTGAGGAGGAACTCGATTCTGATGGCGGTTCGAGGAGTGCGCCTTCCCTGGCGAGGCGATCTGCGTTTTCGTTACCTTCGATACCATCATGCCCTTGTACGTGCTCCCAGACAACGTCGGCATGTTTCAGGGCTTTTATTAATCGCTCGTAAGCCCTTTGATTTTTGACGGGTTTGTTGTCGTTTGTTTTCCAGTCGTTCTTCTGCCATTTCGGGACCCATTCCTTGATTCCTTGGACAAGGACCTTAGAATCAGTTTTAATTTTGAGTTTTCTGATTCCAGCTTTCCTTGCTTGATGGATCGCCACTGTAGCCGCTTCGATTTCCGAGGCGTTATTGGTTTGGCGTCCCCCGTATCTTCGAGACACGTTGAGAGGATGGCCCGGTCCGAACCACACTCCTATACCTGCTCTTGGCCTCGTTCCACCATTATCCCCACACGCACCGTCTACATAAACGTCTGTGTAGGGTTCGTTTGACAAGGGAAACAGGAGAGGCGAAACCTCGGGGACATCGGGGTTACTTTCGGTAGTACAGGGTTGTTTATGGGTTGGGCTTATGGGAACACTGGGAAAGCACTATAGTCTTTTCGAAACACTGGGGGGTCCGAATCTTCTTCACTTTCGCTGGTGGGCAGTCGTTCATCCGAAGAAGAAGTGGAGGGTGCTAAATCTTCTAAGGGTTGGGTTGCAGAGGTCGCTCTTTTTCACAGTCTTTTAGCTATGCAGCTGACATCTGGGTCGATTGAACCTGCTGCTACCGGGGGACGATAAGGCTCCTCTCCATCGGGCTCCTTTGAGTGGGTAGAGCCTTTAGGTCTTCCTGGGCGTCGGGGTGGAGGTTCAGGACCTATGAGTGAGTGACTCAGGGAGAGGATTGGGAAAACACTTTGTCAGCATTTTCCATCCGCATCACGGTCGGCTTGCTTAGATGTAGCCTTTCCCTTTTGGTCCTTTAAAAATGGGACGCTGGGTTTTAGAGAAATTGTAAAGGGTTCCAGGTGGCTGTCGCTCTTGCGCGTCAAGGTGAATCCTAGGTTGTGAGGCCCGCTGTCCAGGCTGTTCCACAGGTTTTGTTGCGGGAAGGGCCTTTGACGGAGCTTCGAGGTAATCTTTGATAGGTTTGGATTAGGTCCTCAGAAGATGGTTGCTTTTATCTAATCGAGAAGTTGATCTGAGATTATGGGTGCACTTGTGGAAGAAGAGGTGATCTCTTGGGTTGAAGGGGGTCAATACTACTGCTTAGGAATCTTTTCTCCCTCGCATCTTATCCTTTTTTATTAATCCTTGATAGGCAGAATGCAGCGGAATGCGGGCGGGGGGGTTTTATTGATGAGTAGAGCAGTCTTTTTTAGGAGGCACCTCTGAGTTCTCGGCATCTCAGCGGCATCGTCTAGTGAGCGAAATCGCGGTCCATTCCGGAGCCGTACTCGGAACTCGGGATCGGTCACCGCTGAATTACATCTTCGCTCTCGTGGTCACACGTTCTTTGTCTGTACGTCACGGGATTGTTCTGACATAATGTGCCTGCACAATCCTGATTTAGATGTTTCGCCCGGTTATATACACAAACACGTTCTTACTTGATTAAAGTCCCTGAAGCTCATCAGTCTCCATTCTTGAGAGCCCTTGCTCCTTGGATTATCTCAATTATAAGCACACTCCAATATGATATAGGGGTTTCAAATATCACATTCGCTCAGGGTAAACTACTCGACTCATTACACACAGATAAGGTCCGAAAATGTTCTACACGCATGTTTAACTAACCACGCCAAACATTCTGCTCTCTCAGCCTTGGGATATGTGATTGTTAGTTCGTTTTTAGTTAAAGGACCTTGGAAAGATGGTAAGCTCCACAGGTGTAATAATCTTATGCCGTGTCGTACTTCTTGAGCTTAACATTGCCCCTACCGGCCATATATTCTGAGGCGTCAGGATTTAAACGCTTGGAAATCCATGTTGGATCAATCTTGATTTTTGCGCAAGGCAATAGGCTGTTCGCGGATCACACAAATATTTTAGAGACTTAGTCTTAAAAAAGCTTTTTGCTTCTGTGATTCACCCCATTCCCATTTTAATAAAACGTCCCGTAGACTTTAAGACCCAATCTCACGATAATGAGGTTTAGCTAAAGATTTAGCGGTAGTCTTTAGATAAGAGCGGGCGTTCATTAGATAACCCGTATAGCGCCCTAAGGAAATCTTACTGAATGTCCTATTTCTTGCGTCTCTTGGGTTTTGGATGTAAGTTCTTTAATAGCTGTTCAATTTTAGTTGGGGTTGGCGTTTCGACGCCATTGTCCCCGCTGATAATTACTGTGTGGGGGGGTCCGAGAATTAACTCAAATTTCAAAACAACCGCTAACTAGTTTGTCCGTTTTTAACAAAGAACATGCACACTTCTGATCAGGGAGGTGAATAGTTTGAAGCGTCTTTGCTTTCCACTGATAGCTTAAGTAAACATGCACCGTCGAGCTCCTCATTCATCGATGTTCTTCAAGTGTATCCGAGTAGATAAATAAATGGTGTCCTGAAGTAGCTAAACCTGTTCTTATTTTTTCAGTCTGGATCGAGCGCGAGGACATGCTACATAGGACACAAGCGATAGAATAATCAGTGAGAAGGTAGGCGGGGGGGCCTATCTTTATGCCCTATGGGATTCCTGACTGGTATTCAATTAGTGGACCGGTTTTCATGTGAACGAAAGCGAGTGTCTGTTTTTGTGGTGCGATCAGATCGTCGGAGATGTGTTTCGGAACCTGGTGGAACCCGCTCGCTAAAAAGATGTGTCTTCCCAAATACGGTGTGAAGAGAACTCCGGTGCTTTCACCTAAACGATGATCAAAGATTCCGCTAATTTATCGGGCCAGATGGATAACGCTCGGATCTCTCTAATGATACCTTGCGTACGTCGCTCTCGCGTAAGGACGCACTATACGTCGAATTTACGACTCTCCACTACTTTTTCCCCTGAAGGCGATGCTGAGTTACTTTTCTTACTGGCACGATTAGGGGGGAGAGGGGAGTTGTCTAATGCAGAATAAGACACACGTGACCCTCATGAATTCCCGCTGTCCACAAATTGGCTTTAGATACTAGTCTGCCGCATCCACATATCTTTGCTCCAAGGCCTCTTGGCATTGGGGATCTATATTGTTTTTTTTTTTTCGAATCACTTGGTCGTCGATGGGTCGGATATTGCTATGCTGTACTTCAGGTGTGTACTAAAGGGTGAGACATTTCTCCATTAAGATGATAATATGTCAGGGAAACATAGTCCCATTCCGTGCCACAAAACACACTCGATTTACCATCTTCTTTACATTATCGCGGGTCAAATCTAAGGCACGAGGTGTGTTTAGGGGACTTCCTTGGACTGTGTACTGATCCTTATCAGAAAGTCTCCAAGGTGTTCGTGATCTTCTCGTAATTTCTCGGAATCGGAATATCAGAAAATTCTTCTCCGGAGGAACTTCTAGCATCGCAATAATAGTCAAAATCGGAACTAAGCTCTGTCGTGTGTGTTCTAATTCGCAAGTCAAAAACGTCATCCTTCGCTAGTGGTGATTAACTGAGCCTATCGCATTTGGGCATATCACCATTCTGTATTTACTTTGAAACGTAGGCTCTTCTCCCTAGGGTAGATCACCTCCTGGGGACCTGCATGCCGCGGGACGACGTGAGCCTCTCTTATTCACTACGGATACCGGTTGGACAGTCACAGATCGTGATCAGATATTGGTTTTCTAGTTCGAGCCTTTAATTCTTACTATTCTCAGACGAATGGTTGAGTGAACACTGGATGGTCTCAACTTTCTTCACTAAGTCGTTCCAGTTGATTTCGGCCCGGAGTCCACAAATGGAATAGGGAGTCAAGCACGGGTTTGTACATTGGGTAGTCAAGTAGCATTAAAATATCGTCTAAATAGGAATCAGTTTGAGGCTTGTTCCTGACGCAAGTGTACACCAGGGCCTTGTGACACCCAGAATTCCCAGGATGTAGACGATCGGGAAAAGCTATACATTTCTTGACAGTACTTGGAATATGTGCGATTTCGGACACATTGAGGACTTGTAACCACGACAGTTCCCAATTGTTGAGAGAACTCCGAATTGATTCTGGTTAGAGTACCTCAGTCAAGATCTCTATGTGCACTTGGCTTTCGATCATAGTGTTGAGCTCGGGTGTCTTCAAAAACACTGGTGCTTTCAGAATGTTAAAGTTTGTGTCTGGAGCCGGGGGTCCAGTAAGACTTCGTGATAGCTCTTCACCTTTTTGTTTCTTGAACTCAGGTGCAATCTGAATTTGACAAACCCACCTAACTAACTGGGGAGTCCTCTCACCGCTCCTCGCGCAAGGAACTATTGCCTCTAAACGGATCCCAACCGTTCGGCGTCCGGGGGACCTAAATGGGACGTGGTTACTCCCGGACAGCTGTGGCGATTGTTGGACATCGGGGCATGCGTCGGGCGAGCGTCGAGTCGCTACATGTTGGAAGTTAAAATCCGGTTTTTGCGAAACAGTCGGATTTACCTGTGGGCCTGGCGTAGGCTGAGCGAGGTTGGGTAGATTACGTGAGCGCTAAGTAGCTCATTGTCGATGTCGCGGGTCCGCTAACTTTGTTGGGTACTGTTGTTGTGGGCTGTGGCCAGAACCCGACGAGTAAGGTGCAGCATAACGTCTGAGGGCTGCTGCATCGAAAAACGGCATAGACCTTGGATAGGTGGCGCGTAAGCCATTGGTTTTGAGAGCACAAAGGCTCGGCATCATTGAGATTCTATAGAGATGCAGAGCTCAATTGTTTCCTAATAGCACAGAGTGGAATTGGCATACAACCAGTTCCCGCTAGGTTGGCTTCTGAGCTCAGGTCTAAGTGGCTCACTAGAGAGCTCCCTATCACTATGTCGCTTTGTTCTTTTCGAGTTCTCTATTCGGTGAGCTTGCCCTTCTACCTGACACGACTGGTCACGGGCTTTTGGGGCAGTCGAGGGCTGCTATCGTACACCTGCTCGATGTTGTTGATGTGGTTGAGGATGGCACGACCATAACTGTCTCTTTCGTCTATCAGTTTACGGCACGTCTTCTTTCCGCAGTAGAAAGGGCTATTAGTGACTCGCGAAATAGCACTCATGTGCGAGATTTTCGGGGATTGCGCGTATCGACAACATTGTGGACATTTCCATCGGGACTAGACCTCCTATCGAAAAGGCGCGTGACTAGCGCTTCTCTATCTACAGGCCTGCATGTATTCCTCTCGGCTTCTCGGACTGACTTGACAATGTCCGCGTTCGGTTAGCAACCAGACCTCAATTTCGAAAAACAGCCTTTCGATACAGTAGAAGTTTGTGTTATACTCACTGTAAGCTTCTTAGACAGCGTGTTTCGTTTGTCCGTTGCACCGCTTGACTAGAGTGACCAATCTTACAATCTTGTGTCACGATAGTCACTCATCGTGTCACATCAGGACGTGTGTTGAGCCTAATGGTGTCCCTTATATTGTCTAAATTACCCAACCTTGGAACTATCTTCGAGGAACGCAATAGACCGACTTTCCTCAGGTGTTCCACGAGTTGTTCTATTGAATGGCCTAGTTGATAACGCAGTGCACTGGACACTATCATCCGGACTGAACCTCTTCATCATTTGATCGCAATACGGCCTGATAAGAAAAACCAGGGCTCTGAGCATCCTCATTGTAGTATTGACACGCGGGTCACACTGTCTTTTCTATTTCTTACATAAGGAAGAACTCTGCCTCTTACAGAGGGCGGTTGATCGGACCGGTGTCCAAAATAAAGCGGTAGTGTTCCTGTTAGAAGGTATTGGAGTCTGCATAATACGGACATTTAGTTCGAGGCATCCGCTGCCTGTACACACGTTGATTCTTGTAATTCGTGCTATAAGAGATCTACGTGGTATGCGTTGGTGTGACCTACATGTATGGGAGCGCTTTCCCTCCCCTTATTAATGGATATAGATCCAGTTAGGCGTATTGTAGGTTTCCGTTACCACCATCCCGGTCAGCGCCTGTTTTGGATTGGTATTTTAGTATTTATTAAGATCACTTACAGAGGTTCAAACTATGAACAACGGACATAGATAGTCTTAATTCGATGGTATAGGGAAACGGTGTTGCTTGGCAATTTAGTCCAGGAATTTCAGCGCGCGCGTATGTTCGCACACCGCGTGATAATGCGATCTCCTGCGCCTATTAGATTGCTGACCAAGACGATAGTTTTTCTCCTAGTAAGAAAATTTCCTTAATTCTGGTGTTTGACCCGAACGGGTTTCCTTTTACTTGTGTTTACCGTGTGCTACTTTATTTATCGTCTCCCTTGTATATGTTTAATGTTAAACTGTCTTTTGGTTTAGATTTCTTTTATGGATCTCGATCTACGGACGAGTCTGTAAGGGCAACTGCTGCTATTAGTCATTTCTCGGTTAGGCTAAGTATTTTTCATAGCCAGGCTTTGACTGTAGCCTTCTGTTAGTAATCCGATTGATTCAAAATTGCGCGCGCGCAAAACTACGCGAATACTGCTCTCCATACTTAGGCCCCATTCTAGTTGTCCAATATCGCTTCGACGTCGCTCCTTCGTCGGGGCGTTCTATAGTATGCTCAATATTCTTCTTTCCAGCAGAAAGTTACAACTGGATTTATAGGTTAGCACGACTTTCTGCTACATAAAGAAGCAATACTATTCAGAGAGAATGCGTCCGTACTAGGTATTTTAGTTAGTAGTTCGGTCCTGCGTCTCGAAAAGACGCAATTTGGTTTTCTTTTCCACTCTACCGGAGGTCATATGTGAAATACACAAATTCAATTAATTGGTCAATTTGAAGAGAGTCTTTGTGAGTCAAGGATGTCGTCACAACTTTTCTAGCGTCTGTTGGTTGTTTGACCGCTGAAGCCATTATGCTCTTGTAAGAGGACGACTCACAAATTATCGGTAGTGTGAGTTTAGCAGTGTGCAGAATTGCGCCGCCCAAAATTCGCAGCGTCACACGCCAGAGATTGTATCATAGAACATTTTAGATTTCGTTCTTCTTATAAACCGATTTCTCAGCTCCCTACACCCCGCACATAGACAATATCTGATGACACGGCTTAGCCTCTCTCGTATAATGCACTGCCTCTATGTTCCCTACTCTTCTTCAGTAACACTCGGACGCATTGGCGTCCTGGAGGAGAAAGCGTCCTGGGGCTCACGAACCATACGGCTAGTAGGGAGTACGAAACATGGAATTAGCGAGAGATGGTTAAATCTTGCGTGTTGTACAATGTGTTCGATAGTAGTTTACATTAGTTATTTTTTAATTTGCTCTTTTGGACACTATTGAAACTATCCGGCGCCCGACGACGAGGAGAAGGAGCAAGACGGAGATAACTCTGCAACTCACATTACTGTTTTGAGTCAAACAGCGTCTGGATGATCTGATTATATTGGAAACTTTTGACATGGTATCGAACTCGAAATCAACATGAATATTTCTGGCATTTTGATGGTTAGAAAGCAAGTACAAAAGCTTTAACCGATCATTTAAAACGTAGTTAGCACGATTCCGAATGATTTCGCTACTCGTCCGCTTCTCGCTCTATTTGGAATTATTGGATTACTTGTCATAACGGAGGAATAACACTCCCGGGTGGACGGAGGAATCCTCGCCACTTCGCGTGACATGCTACTCTCCGGAACCCTTTTTTACAAATTCCTTGCGTCTTAGCAGGAGACTACCTCGATTTGGGAACAATACCCCTGGATGGTGGAGTGTGATAATTAGTCACGTCCTCAGAAACGTGGATTTTTGTTGTTGTCGCCTCAGACGCTATGAGAAAGACTACTGTCAGGGACTTGGGAATTTCATTGGTTATATAACATTGGAAAAATGCTCTAGTTGCCCAAAAGCACGCATGATCACTGGTGTCCATAAATGGCGCTACGGTCAGAGGACGGCATGGTGCCGTTAACAGTTGCTGCTATAGATGTTCCGTTTAACTGAGTCTCAAGGGTTCGACCGTGATAATTTTCCCTGCGGCATTAAGCATTACACTTTGTCCCGAGTGACCAAATGCTTCCTCGAATTATCAATTGGTCCTATAGTCTCTACGCAACAATCTTGGAATTGCGAGCATGGAGCACAGGAAGGGTTATTTTTTATGGTTGGGACTGGAATTTGCTACTGGCTAGGAGCTCAATGAGGTTTGACTATGAGCTCACACTACGGAACGGAATTTTTGAGAGACCCTACTTGGGTGCGTTTGAGAGAGAGGATTATAGGAAGATACTCTGAGGCCTGGTTTAATTCTGCCGACGTTCGACAGCACGAGTTGGTTAGTGTAATCCGGATTTGCTATCTAGCCAGCTCTGCTTTTCTGAGTTTTTGATGGTGTGACCAGAAACGACATTCTACTATCATTCTTTTACGATGATGAAATGGAAAAATTCAAATACTCAATAGATAAGTGAAACTAGGGATGAAATTTTTTATACGAACTTAATTCCGAGAAGGCAGTACCCTGTCTTCTAGCCTTTTTCTACACAACTACAGGAGTTTTAGCGACACGCAGCCGAGGGGCTCTTAGTACCTACCACGGTCTGACTAGGCTACGCTGTTGACCAGCGCTTCCCGGAGTGTAAGGAGAAGATAATCAAAGAAAAATTTCGAATATTAGTATTCTATGGATCATCGCATTTTTTGCCACTTTCAGATGAACCAACAGCTCAACGGTCGGATTGTGAGCCGACAGGAATTATCCCAACTCGTGCGGCTTTGTAACATTGCAACCAGGCGCGAAAGATAATCACTGTTACTTTTAAAATAATACGATTAACATTTAAGAGTAATTTCGTACCTTAAATTATTAGTATGCATCGAAATTCGCGAGAGGATCTTTGGGTATGTAGTGGGGGAAGTTGAGCTGAAGCAAAAAAAATATTCTTTTTTTTTTTAGATGAGAAGAAGAGATTCAGGACATTGGGAATCATAATTCATACGTAGATTGCTAGAAGAGCCCCTCTTCCAAGAACCAAAGATCACCTTGGGCCCAATGAGCAACAACAAAATACGGGGGCCGTCCGGAGATTCTACTACTGTTAAATACGAAATTTGGATGTCCCGGTTTATTGGCAGGGTGTAGACTACCACCCACCAGACGAATTCGAACAGCCAGTGTGTCTGAGATTCCGATAATAGTCGATCTTGTTGGGATCCCTTCGATGGTTATAGATGTCCAAATTACTTAGCACGATGATTGTGTAATCTTGGAATGTAATTGAGCAATGTTGGATCGTGATTAGTAAGAGTCAACAATTGGCGAGTGTTTAAATTTGCACGGTTAGAAGAAACTTACTATCACTAGATTCGCACTAACACACATAAGGAGGCACCTGGCGAAAGAGTGCTTCGATTTGCGCTCTCCAATGGGGACACTGATCATTTCTCGGGAATTTGTATGGTCGTCATCTTTCAAGGAGGTTATCTAGGGAAATATGAAGAGACAAGTAACCAATAAAGGAATTAGAGATCCAAAATTACGTGATCGTGGCGCAGTGCACTGATCGTAGTGTCCCGCGCAGTCGTCAGTGGTGGACGGGTTGAGAGTGGAGAGAAACTAGATGACATTTCATGTACTAGTCAAGTGCACCGGATTTACGGTGAGTTCGTTAATCAGTCTTTTCGTAGATTGCGTACTAATACTGCCATTATACCTTCACATGAACAATGTGTCTAGGTAAGTCCCTTGTCAGTATGAGGTCAGTCGTGATGTGTGAACATCTAAAGCGTACAAGGAGGAGACTTATTCTGTCAAGTCGTAGATTACTATCGTTGTAAAATCCTTGTGCCCATTATGAGAAAGAGTGGAAAAGATTTGAGGATTATAAAACCTTAAAAAGATAATGTAATTTTTGCGTCCGTGATTTTTCCTTTTTAGAATGTTTCTCGTGCGTCGACGAATAGGGTATGTATGCCGTTTTAGTAAACGTGAAGAGCTCTGCCCTATCTGGTTGTGTCAGTATTGATTCAATTTGTGATTTCGTCTAGCCACTACATGAGAGTGGGTGGGGTGTTAGCCCTCCGCAACTAGATTTGACATATTTCAACGACGATATGAGCCTTCAGTAACTTTCGTTGTTCGGACAAGCGCTCTCACTTTATTTGAAGGGTTACTGATTACTTATTAGACAACACTGACCACACGCACAATCGGCGTTTTGTTTTTATTCGGCATTATAAAACGATTTTACTAAGGGAAAAAATATGTTCAATACGAGCAACAGAATAGCGAGAGATGGCTGTAGTTTTAGAAGTTTCATCTCTTTCCCTATCTTTAGCGAGTAAAGCGTTAATGTCTGTGACTCGACTGACTCAATTTCACCTCTTTCGTTTGTAGTTGCCAAGGGTTAATTCCGGCAATTTGCTCGCGCTGTATCAACAATTGTTCGACGCAATTCATAGAATTCTTCCCATGAGAGGCAAAGGTGTCTCTTTCCGGGAAATTTTCCGGACAGATGGTTTGTCAACTTGAGATTTTCTGGTTTGCGTTTTTGGAGTGCTTCTATTACGTATTAAGATTTTTTCCATTTAGTTCTCAACCTTAGAGTCAGGTTTTTCTTTCTCTTGTCTATTTTTGTGAGAGTAGTTTATGTTTATTCCTTATCAAAAGTACCTTAGTGTTCTTTTCACATCCGTACTAACGGTTCGTCCTACACATTTAATAGAGGCATTGCAAAACATTTTAGAAACATGAAGGCAAAAACAGAATTTAGAGGATAGAAATCTGGAAAATGAGTTAAATAGTAAGGCGGATAAATAAATGTTATAGGAAGTACAACCAGAAGTTTAAAGAGTTATAACAATGTGTAAAAGAGAATATAATCCATCATTCGTCAGTAAAATTCTAGCCTTTCGAACCTTAAAGCGGGAATTTCTGGAAGCCCCCACTTATTTGTGTGTAATAGGGTCATCTACATACTCTGCACTTATTTTTAGTGAAATACAGGAAAAATTAATTAAAGAAAATTATTTTACACGCTCTTCTCGATTACATACTTCTTCCAAGCCAATTAAAGGTTCAAAAATCTAATATTTGAGATGTTGAAAGAGAGGAGATTATAAGAGTGTGTGTGTTAAAGAAAATTAAACGCAGAACAAAGCAACCACTTCTTTCCGATCAGCTAGTGAAAATTCTAACTTAACCTTTGAGTATGAATGTTTCTGGCAGCCCCTCCACTTTATAAAAATACGGGGTGTCATACGACCATATACTTTTCATCTTTCAAGTCAGAAAATGGGGTGAATACTAAAAAGGGCAAATGAATCTACTACAAATTTATTTCTTTTCCAATTGTCTATTTTGTCAAATCTTAATAACTGTCAGATTCAAAGAAAATTATTCTTCCATCAATAAATATATGGCATGGTGCCTTCTTGAAAAATTAAGAAAAAAAAATCTTATAATAGCCAACATCTGTTCTCTCTATTGACAGAAACTTTGGTTAAACCTTAAATGAGGTTCTGGAGCCCCCACTATTAAAATAGGGTCATCACATACTACTCAACTTTTAGTGAAACAGGAAAATTAATTAAAGAAAATTATTTTCTCTTCTTAATTTTTCCAAACCAGTTAAAGTCAAAATTAAAACTTAGATGTTTAGAAGAGAATTATAACTAAAGAAAATTAAATATAAAATTTAAGAGTGAGTAAGTAGAGTGTCCTTTTTTTCGAGAAAGACAAATTTTTCCTCCTGTCAAAAGAAATTCTATTTAACGTTAAATAATATTCTGGAGCCCCCACTATTAAAATAGGGTCGTCACATACTACTTAATTTTAGTTAGATAGCGAAAACGAAAGGAAAATTTTTTAAATTTTCCCTTTCTATTTTTATTTGGGATTCTAGATGAACTTAAGGAAAAATGACTCTTTACACTAAGAAAGTAATACAATGTCTCACAAAACAAAATTTATATTTCAAAAAAAAATCTTTTTTTTTTGTAACAAAAAAAAATCTTTTTTTTTTTTTAAAATTAGAAAGGGGCCGGGCAAATACGTGAGAAAGATCCCACCGCTGCCACCATCAGCTTGTTACGAACCAAAATTATTTAAAATATTTAATTTAAGAATTACCAATCCAAAATTTTCAATTTTAAAAATTTACGCTATTAATTACCGGGAGAAAGAAAATTCTAATGCGCGCCTGCGATGATTCGCCGGAGGAATCAAGCTGCCAGGGCCGGACGGCCCTGTTTTTATTTTATGGGGTCCGTTTATCTCTTTTAGAAGTATTTACCAAGCAACATCCTTTCAATTTAAATGTGATAGAAATAATTAAGACAGAAAGAAACGAGAATTTGAATAAGAAATACAATTTATTTTAAATCAAGAATAAGAAAAATTAATACATAGATAAAAATTACTTGGAACGATACAATGTTTTCAAGACTCACCCTCTCTGCTTATGCTTAATTTCTTTTTTTAACACTACCGCCTGAGTTTTGAGATGCTCGGCGGGCAAATTTTAAACTGTTTTCACAGATTTTATTGTTTTAGGCAATTATCCTTGGATGGCCTAAACAATTCACACACACAAAACAATTCACTATTAAATTGATTTATGTAATTCTTTTTTTTTTAATAAATTCGCGAGTCAAAATTTAATTTTTTAATTTTTAAATCTCGAAATAACGAAAATAATTAAAATTTTGGTCGGGCTTCACTCTCGTGAAGCTTTTACCTTTTTATTTATTTTCGTCTGTCCTAGATCCTAGACACTGTCTTGCAGTGGTCTGTCAGGCTAGGGGTCGCTCACCAGACGGGCCCGTCCCGTCATCTTCCAATCCGCGAGTATCTCCACGAGGAGTCTACTGAGAGAGCAAAACTTGTACTGCGATTTTTGAAAAATCTAATTGCTCCTCTACTCCTTGCTTCTAAATCTGGGGAAGATTTTGGGATGAAAGAGGTGTTCGTGGGAGTAAAAGTGGGGTTGGAACTCTGGGCCCATTGGTCGAGAGGATTTTTGCTGAATTGCGAATCTCACGGTTGGTGTGAGAAACGGAAATATACTTGCAGAATCTGATACTTTTCTGGAATTATTATTTTCAATAATTCCAATCAATCAAAAAAATTAAAAAAAAAGATAAAAAAAAATCAAATTGTTTATTTATTATTATATATAGAATAAAAAAATATTAATTGTTTATAATAAGATTGCACTAATAATTAGTGCCGGTGTTCTGGGTATAATTGTTTGATCACTTCAGACACACCGCATAATTTGATTGGTGTAAATAAATTTTGGAAAATATAATTTCCTTTTATCCTGTTGAGTGCAGAAGGAAATAACATTTAGTTTAAATCTCCGCACGTGCATTTGTGTGGTGAGCACATGGGATGCAAGGAAAGATCGAAATTTGATACTTTTCTGAAATTATTATTTTCAAATAATTTCAGTAAAAAAAAAATTTAAAAGAAAGACAAAAGGATAAAATTAATTAAAAAAAATAACATTAGCCATGATAAAGTATAAGATAAAAGAAAATTATTTATTGTTACCACTAATAAATAATTAAGATTATTCATTAGTAATATTGCACCAATAATTAGTGCTGGTGTTCTGGTTCTAATTGTTTAGTAACTTCAGACACACCACATAATTTGACCAATGCAGATTGATTTGGAATATAATAATTTCTTTATTATTTCTTTGAGCTTTAAGAAATAGTATCGGCCTGAATCATGCACGTGCGTTTGCTTGTCAAAGCACGTGGGGCCCAGGGGAAGAGGGAAAGGTGCAACGAAGGAGAAGAAGCAACGAGAAGAGGCCTGCAATGTGTGAGTGGCCTGTATTACATATAGTGAGTCTGTGTGCGTGCCGTTGTAACTAGTGCGGGTCCCAAGGAATTGCATGTGTGCGCGTGCATTGCCATAGCCAACCAAAGTTGTGTAGGTTCGAAAGCAGTACGTATATGGATGATTATTTCTTTTCTTTATAATTAATATTAAAATAAGTGAAGAGAAAAAAAAGATCTTTAATTTCATAATACTCATGGCGTACTTTAAGCATACAAATTTCACACGTACTTATACTCGTGGAAATTCCTATTATAATTTAAGATTAAAATATATGGGATATTCTAAGATACTCGAAAACAATTTCTTATAATAATTAAGCAAAACATGCAGGATATTTCAGAGTTAATCCGCATGTAATCCCTACAATATCTTATACCAAAATATACGGGGTATCCCAGGATATTCATGTATAAATGTGTATAACCTTTGAAACGAAAATAAGTGGGATATCCAAGGATATCCACATATAATGCCTAATAGTGTTTAAGTTAAAATAAATGGGACATCCACGGATATCCGGGGTTAAATGCAGACAACATTTAAATTATCATAAGTGGGATATCCAAGGATATCCACATACATAATACAAGTAATACCTAATCCGAAATGAACAGGATATCCAAGGATATCCATATACAATATAGGTAGCACTCTAACTAAAATAGATGGGATATCCAAGGATTTCCACATGCAAGTACATATAGTATTCAAATCAAAATAAGATGGATATCCAAAGATATCCATATACCAATTACAAATAATATTTAAACTAAAATTAGTGGGATATCCAAGGATATCCATATAGAAATACATGTAATATTTAATTCAAAAATAAATGGGACATCCAAGGATATCCGTGTCGGTGATATCTAAGCTAAAATAATTGGATATCCGTGCGGTGATATTTAAACTAAAATAATTGGGATATCCGAGGATGTCCACATAGAAACGCAAAATAGTATTTAAATTAAAATAAGTGGGATATCCAAAGATATCCTCGCATAGATGCGTGTAGTACTTAACCTAAAATAAATGGGATATCCAAGGACTATCCATGTAATAATGTATATATAATATTTAAGAATAAGAAAGACATCCCGGAATATCCGCATACAAATACATATAATATTTAATTAAGATAAATGGGATATCCAAGGATATCCACATATAAATACCAAAGCATTAAAATAAAATAAATTGGATATTAACATATACATAGACAAAAATAATATTTAATTAAAATAATTGGGATATCCAAGGTTATCCATTCGAGACAAAATTCGTCAGATTAGCTAAACTTGAAAAAAAGTAATAAGGCCAAATTGGGATCTTTGGAATGATCTTCTTTTTTTAAAAAATCACATTTCTCATAAAGAGTATGATTACTATTATTACTTTGTATATAATAAATTGTTTTATTCTCAGGGTGTTTACTAACTTAAAAAATTAACAATTAGACGATAATTCAAAATAGGTTTAAAATTTTTAAGAAAAACTAATTTTGGTTAGTCCAAGTTAGGACTAAGTTCAATAAGAATATAACAGTTATTTTCTCAATTATTATTTATACAAAAATTGATATGATTTTTAAGAATAATAAAAAAAGTATTTTTTAAAGGTAACAACTTGAAAACTCTCTTATTGTAATAAATATTTATAACTATCCGGTAAAATGATTAACTGAAAAAAGTAGACACCGTGATGATAATTCTACATTTTTTTGTACAATTATCTTATATAAAGATTAAAAATGTTATTATTTACAGAACTACGAACGATTCACCTGCTGCTACAAGCGGAGCATTAATTCAAAGATCGACTATCGCCAACGAAAGAATTATCAATCAACGATCGAATCATGGATATGCAAATTTTTGTAATGAGCAACCATTATATAAAACATCTTCAAACGGGAGCGAAAATCATATCAATCGACAAGCGAATCATGGAAAATCTAAATTTTTCAATTGGCCAACCATTATTTCAAGGATCTTTAAGCGAGAACGAAAGTCATATCAATCAACAAGCGAATCATGGAAATCCAAATTTTTCACTTGGCCAACCATTATTTCAAGGATCTTTAAGCGAGAACGAAAGTCATATCAATCAACAAGCGAATCATTGAAATACAAATTTTTCTAATGACCAACCATTATTGCAAGGATCGCCAAACTAGAACGAAAGTCATGTCAATCAACAAGCGAATCATGGAAATACAAATTTTTCCTAATGACCAACCATTATTTCAAGGATCGCCAAGCGAGAACGAAAGTCATGTTAATCAAACAAGCGAATCATGGAAATACAAATTCTTCTAATGGCCAACCATTATTTCAAGGATCGCCAAAGCGAGAACGAAAGTCATGTCAATCAACAAAGCTAATCATGGATACCCAAATGCTTTCAACACACGACCACCAATTAATAGATCGTTCAGAGAAACTTTTAAACGCTTTTGATATACCAACCAATGTGTCCATAAGTAATCCTTTTCACCAACTCCGAAAATGTAGAACCATTTTTAAACGATCAGCAATCTACACGACGACTAATTGATAGACCGAGAAGAGAAATTTTTAACGCTTTTGATATACCAACTAATGTGTCCATAAATGATCCTTTTACCAACTCTGAAAATGTAGAACCATTTTTAAACGATCAGCAATCTACACGACGACTAATTGATAGACCGAGAAGAGAAACTTCTAACGCGTTTGATGTACCAACCAATGCGTCTATCAATGATCGTTTCACAAACTCTGAAAATGTAGAACTACTTATGAACCAGATAGAAAATAGTAGCGAAAGGAATGTAGGAAACTCGAATCTAAGAAATGGAAATATGAACTCACAAAAAAATAATTAAACAAATCATTGCAAAAGAAGGAAATTTTATCTCGAAAAAAACGAAAATCACCTTTGGAAGAAGGCTATAGACCAATGATTGAAACTGAAGATGGATATTTTAATATCCATTCATGCATTTTAATGGAAATAGCAGCATTTTAAAAAGTGAGTATTTCCCATTAGAAATTTCAGGTTGTAGGTTTGGCGTAAAATGCCCCATTTAAAATTTATAAATTTAACTATCGAAAATGTTAAATAAGTAATTAAAGTTTATTATAAGTTTTGAAAATTAAATGTTAGCTCGTAAGAAAATGATTATTCTAAACATAATAAATAAGTATTTTTTCCATGTTTATAATTTTGTTGTTAATTATTATTGTTTAATAATTTCTGCAAAAGATCCTAGAGAATTTTCAAACTCATAAATGTTTACATTTAAATTTTACGAAATTTTGATTATTCGGAAATTCTTTAATTAAAAATTGGAAAAAAATTCAATTAAACTCTTTCAAAATTCAATCATTTTTAAAAATTCACATAGTGAAATGCTTTTAATATTTAATTATTATGTAAAATTTTAATTGCAATTCTTTTTTAAATCAATTTTTATTAGAAAATTCTACGAGAATTAATTTATTTAAATAGAAAAATAATAGTTTATTGAATAATTAAATGTTTGTCAAAATTGAATTCAAATAAAGAATTTTTATTATTTCTGAAAATAATATAATGTTTATTTAGAATTTTATAAAAATTTTAGAAAATAATTGAATTTTATAGAAGAATTTTATTATTTTGAAAGACAATTGATTTTTTCACGAGAATTGAAAAAAAATTTAAAGATAATTATTACAGGGTTGTTACAGAACCTGGAAAACCTGGAAATACCACATTTAATGATTTGCATTTTATTGAAAATAATTGAATTCTTTTAAAGAATTTTATTTAAATTTTTCGAAAATAATCAAGGCAAGTTAT
>JAVJHR010000092.1:0-22000 GCA_032872475.1 Leptopilina myrica (nomen nudum)
TTTAATTACGTTAAAAATTTTCAATTAAAATTGTACAAAAATTACATTATTTTTAAAAAATTAGGAAAGGAATTTTTGGAATGAATTAAAATTTTTCCTGAAAATTTTAAGAAAATTCTTCGCAAGAATCCAATATTGTTTTCATAAATGTTAAAAGTCTCCATGAAAATCAAATTAGAAAAAATTCAAATCAAAAATTAAATTAAATTATTAATTTAATTTTAATTTTTCGAACTTTTCATGGTTTTATTTTTTTAAATGTATTATTATTATTATTATTATTATTATTTTTATTACTATTTTTAAAGAATTAAATTTAGAAAACTTCTTTACAAGTGCAAATTGAAAATGCAAAGATAAGAGATTTAAAAGGATCTCTTGCTACTGTGTTTACTAGTCAGACATCTCGCAGTAGATACAGTCAGTGTAAGTCAGGCAATCATAATCGTACTACTTAAATTCTTTACGTAAGACGTCACATTGATGACTAGCTATTATTTAAAGTCATAAAATAATAATAATACCAAGATCGCGTAGATAAAATTTAATCATTTAATCAATTCTTTTACTTCTAACTTTCTATAAAATTTTGAGTTCGGTTCATTCGAAATAGGGGCAAATTTTTTTTACCAATGAGAGTTAAATTTGTCAAATTAGAAAATTAGTAAAAGTACTTCTCTAGAAATGTTTTTCAATTGCTTACAAATTTTGTCAGTTGTTTAACAAATTTTTTAAATAGTTTACACTTTTTAAATTAGTTTACACTTTTTAAAATAGTTTACAGTCTCAAAAATAGTTTACAATTTTGACAATTGTTGGCAACATTTTTTTTAAAATATTCAAAAAATTTTTTGATTGCTGTAATTTTTGCATTATTGTCAACTCTTTCGAAAATTGTTTATAAACTTCTTTTAAAAAATCATTTACAAACTGTTTATAAAGTTGTTTACAATTTTTCATTCGTAAAATTTAAATAAAAAATTAATTTTATCACTCTGTGATAATAGCTAAATTATTTTTAATTTGTTATTCAAAAATTTATTTCTTACTAAAAAAAATATTCTTTCTCACATACGGACATTTTAAAAACAACAAAAAATCAATTACAGATATTCAAAGCAGTTTTTTTTCCAAAACAATTCATATTTAGATGGTTCATTAACTAAATTATTTTATAATAGCAAAAAAAAAGAAAAATGTTTATGGAAGTCGACACTTTTGAATTTAATTGCTAATTTACTCAAGCTTCAATTTTTTTCCCTCTCCCCGCGCGTTTATTTCAAAACTTGTTGAATGTTTTTCTTTAAACAAGTTTCTTTTCTTTTTTTTCTATAAAGAAGGGGTAAAAAAAAGAATTACCATTAAATTATATGCTAATAAACGTTGTGACTTTTTTTCCACCATTTTCAAATCACTACATATTATAGTTTTGATATTGATAGGCAAAAAATTATTAACAATCTTGCCAAATGATGAAACTACTTTTTTCTTTAGTTATTTACTTGTATTTTGTATTTAATTTACATTACGCATGCGCGATGTGTGTTAGTTAATTTTGCCTTTTTTTTTGTTGTTTTGTGTTTGTGGAAAAAAAGGTGTATTGGTTTTTTCTTGTAGGATTTAATATTTAAATTTAACTATTTATATGAATGGTTGTTATTGGAATCAATTTTAAAGAGGATAAGTTTTTTGGTATTTAAACAAGATTTCGGTTTCGAAAAGTTTAATTACATTCTCATCAAAAATGAGAAAGTATTGGATTTGTGCGATTTTGAGAAATTTCTAATTTTCATAAATCTTTACGTTTCATGACCCCCTGATTACAAAAAAATGGTTTTTAGAGAAGTGTCTGTCTGTCAGTCTGTCTGTCTGTCTGTCTGTCTGTCTGTCTGTCTGTAGAAATTTTTGTCTCGACGATAACTCGAGTAAATTTTTATGAATCGACTTGCAATTTGGGGGATTTTTTTAGTCCATAAAAATGAAGCTCGAGTTCGTTGGGCAGCCCATTTCGTCAAAAAACAACAAAAATAAAAAATTTTGAAATTTTCAAAATTTTGTTTTTTTGACATTTTTCAAAAAAATATTTTTTTTTATTTTTTTTCTTAAATTTTGAACAGAAACAAACAACTTTTCCTTTCGACACTTTTTTGTACAACAAAAAACAAAAAAGTTATGAATTTTTGAAAAATTTTGAAATTTTCAAAATTTTGTTTTTTTTACATTTTTCAAAAAAAAATTTTTTTTTATTTTTTTTCTGAAATTTGGCACAAAAACAAACAACTTTTCCTTTAATCACTTTTTTGTACAACAAAAAACAAAAAAGTTATGAATTTTTTTTGTCAAAAAAGTGCAAAAAATAGAAATTTATAGTGAGTGAAGCATTAGCTGAAACATGAATAAACATTAAAAACATATAAAAACTTTATGTTTTTTTTTTTAGATGACAAATTTAGGTAAATATAAGAAATTATAAACCAAAAAGAACTCAAAATATTCAGAAATTTTGCTCTTTTTTAATTTTTTCCGTGAAATTTGTTTTTTACATTCTCATCAAAAATGAGAAAGTATTGGATTTGTGCGATTTTGAGAAATTTCTAATTTTCATAAATCTTTACGTTTCATGACCCCCTGATTACAAAAAAATGGTTTTTAGAGAAGTGTCTGTCTGTCAGTCTGTCTGTCTGTCTGTCTGTCTGTCTGTCTGTCTGTAGAAATTTTTGTCTCGACGATAACTCGAGTAAATTTTTATGAATCGACTTGCAATTTGGGGGATTTTTTTAGTCCATAAAAATGAAGCTCGAGTTCGTTGGGCAGCCCATTTCGTCAAAAAACAACAAAAATAAAAAATTTTGAAATTTTCAAAATTTTGTTTTTTTGACATTTTTCAAAAAAATATTTTTTTTTATTTTTTTTCTTAAATTTTGAACAGAAACAAACAACTTTTCCTTTCGACACTTTTTTGTACAACAAAAAACAAAAAAGTTATGAATTTTTGAAAAATTTTGAAATTTTCAAAATTTTGTTTTTTTTACATTTTTCAAAAAAAAATTTTTTTTTATTTTTTTTCTGAAATTTGGCACAAAAACAAACAACTTTTCCTTTAATCACTTTTTTGTACAACAAAAAACAAAAAAGTTATGAATTTTTTTTGTCAAAAAAGTGCAAAAAATAGAAATTTATAGTGAGTGAAGCATTAGCTGAAACATGAATAAACATTAAAAACATATAAAAACTTTATGTTTTTTTTTTTAGATGACAAATTTAGGTAAATATAAGAAATTATAAACCAAAAAGAACTCAAAATATTCAGAAATTTTGCTCTTTTTTAATTTTTTCCGTGAAATTTGTTTTTTACATTCTCATCAAAAATGAGAAAGTATTGGATTTGTGCGATTTTGAGAAATTTCTAATTTTCATAAATCTTTACGTTTCATGACCCCCTGATTACAAAAAAATGGTTTTTAGAGAAGTGTCTGTCTGTCAGTCTGTCTGTCTGTCTGTCTGTCTGTCTGTCTGTCTGTAGAAATTTTTGTCTCGACGATAACTCGAGTAAATTTTTATGAATCGACTTGCAATTTGGGGGATTTTTTTAGTCCATAAAAATGAAGCTCGAGTTCGTTGGGCAGCCCATTTCGTCAAAAAACAACAAAAATAAAAAATTTTGAAATTTTCAAAATTTTGTTTTTTTGACATTTTTCAAAAAAATATTTTTTTTTATTTTTTTTCTTAAATTTTGAACAGAAACAAACAACTTTTCCTTTCGACACTTTTTTGTACAACAAAAAACAAAAAAGTTATGAATTTTTGAAAAATTTTGAAATTTTCAAAATTTTGTTTTTTTTACATTTTTCAAAAAAAAAATTTTTTTTTATTTTTTTTCTGAAATTTGGCACAAAAACAAACAACTTTTCCTTTAATCACTTTTTTGTACAACAAAAAACAAAAAAGTTATGAATTTTTTTTGTCAAAAAAGTGCAAAAAATAGAAATTTATAGTGAGTGAAGCATTAGCTGAAACATGAATAAACATTAAAAACATATAAAAACTTTATGTTTTTTTTTTTAGATGACAAATTTAGGTAAATATAAGAAATTATAAACCAAAAAGAACTCAAAATATTCAGAAATTTTGCTCTTTTTTAATTTTTTCCGTGAAATTTGTTTTTTACATTCTCATCAAAAATGAGAAAGTATTGGATTTGTGCGATTTTGAGAAATTTCTAATTTTCATAAATCTTTACGTTTCATGACCCCCTGATTACAAAAAAATGGTTTTTAGAGAAGTGTCTGTCTGTCAGTCTGTCTGTCTGTCTGTCTGTCTGTCTGTCTGTCTGTAGAAATTTTTGTCTCGACGATAACTCGAGTAAATTTTTATGAATCGACTTGCAATTTGGGGGATTTTTTTAGTCCATAAAAATGAAGCTCGAGTTCGTTGGGCAGCCCATTTCGTCAAAAAACAACAAAAATAAAAAATTTTGAAATTTTCAAAATTTTGTTTTTTTGACATTTTTCAAAAAAATATTTTTTTTTATTTTTTTTCTTAAATTTTGAACAGAAACAAACAACTTTTCCTTTCGACACTTTTTTGTACAACAAAAAACAAAAAAGTTATGAATTTTTGAAAAATTTTGAAATTTTCAAAATTTTGTTTTTTTTACATTTTTCAAAAAAAAAATTTTTTTTTATTTTTTTTCTGAAATTTGGCACAAAAACAAACAACTTTTCCTTTAATCACTTTTTTGTACAACAAAAAACAAAAAAGTTATGAATTTTTTTTGTCAAAAAAGTGCAAAAAATAGAAATTTATAGTGAGTGAAGCATTAGCTGAAACATGAATAAACATTAAAAACATATAAAAACTTTATGTTTTTTTTTTTAGATGACAAATTTAGGTAAATATAAGAAATTATAAACCAAAAAGAACTCAAAATATTCAGAAATTTTGCTCTTTTTTAATTTTTTCCGTGAAATTTGTTTTTTACATTCTCATCAAAAATGAGAAAGTATTGGATTTGTGCGATTTTGAGAAATTTCTAATTTTCATAAATCTTTACGTTTCATGACCCCCTGATTACAAAAAAATGGTTTTTAGAGAAGTGTCTGTCTGTCAGTCTGTCTGTCTGTCTGTCTGTCTGTCTGTCTGTCTGTAGAAATTTTTGTCTCGACGATAACTCGAGTAAATTTTTATGAATCGACTTGCAATTTGGGGGATTTTTTTAGTCCATAAAAATGAAGCTCGAGTTCGTTGGGCAGCCCATTTCGTCAAAAAACAACAAAAATAAAAAATTTTGAAATTTTCAAAATTTTGTTTTTTTGACATTTTTCAAAAAAATATTTTTTTTTATTTTTTTTCTTAAATTTTGAACAGAAACAAACAACTTTTCCTTTCGACACTTTTTTGTACAACAAAAAACAAAAAAGTTATGAATTTTTGAAAAATTTTGAAATTTTCAAAATTTTGTTTTTTTTACATTTTTCAAAAAAAAAATTTTTTTTTATTTTTTTTCTGAAATTTGGCACAAAAACAAACAACTTTTCCTTTAATCACTTTTTTGTACAACAAAAAACAAAAAAGTTATGAATTTTTTTTGTCAAAAAAGTGCAAAAAATAGAAATTTATAGTGAGTGAAGCATTAGCTGAAACATGAATAAACATTAAAAACATATAAAAACTTTATGTTTTTTTTTTTAGATGACAAATTTAGGTAAATATAAGAAATTATAAACCAAAAAGAACTCAAAATATTCAGAAATTTTGCTCTTTTTTAATTTTTTCCGTGAAATTTGTTTTTTACATTCTCATCAAAAATGAGAAAGTATTGGATTTGTGCGATTTTGAGAAATTTCTAATTTTCATAAATCTTTACGTTTCATGACCCCCTGATTACAAAAAAATGGTTTTTAGAGAAGTGTCTGTCTGTCAGTCTGTCTGTCTGTCTGTCTGTCTGTCTGTCTGTCTGTCTGTAGAAATTTTTGTCTCGACGATAACTCGAGTAAATTTTTATGAATCGACTTGCAATTTGGGGGATTTTTTTAGTCCATAAAAATGAAGCTCGAGTTCGTTGGGCAGCCCATTTCGTCAAAAAACAACAAAAATAAAAAATTTTGAAATTTTCAAAATTTTGTTTTTTTGACATTTTTCAAAAAAATATTTTTTTTTATTTTTTTTCTTAAATTTTGAACAGAAACAAACAACTTTTCCTTTCGACACTTTTTTGTACAACAAAAAACAAAAAAGTTATGAATTTTTGAAAAATTTTGAAATTTTCAAAATTTTGTTTTTTTTACATTTTTCAAAAAAAAAAATTTTTTTTATTTTTTTTCTGAAATTTGGCACAAAAACAAACAACTTTTCCTTTAATCACTTTTTTGTACAACAAAAAACAAAAAAGTTATGAATTTTTTTTGTCAAAAAAGTGCAAAAAATAGAAATTTATAGTGAGTGAAGCATTAGCTGAAACATGAATAAACATTAAAAACATATAAAAACTTTATGTTTTTTTTTTTAGATGACAAATTTAGGTAAATATAAGAAATTATAAACCAAAAAGAACTCAAAATATTCAGAAATTTTGCTCTTTTTTAATTTTTTCCGTGAAATTTGTTTTTTACATTCTCATCAAAAATGAGAAAGTATTGGATTTGTGCGATTTTGAGAAATTTCTAATTTTCATAAATCTTTACGTTTCATGACCCCCTGATTACAAAAAAATGGTTTTTAGAGAAGTGTCTGTCTGTCAGTCTGTCTGTCTGTCTGTCTGTCTGTCTGTCTGTCTGTAGAAATTTTTGTCTCGACGATAACTCGAGTAAATTTTTATGAATCGACTTGCAATTTGGAGGATTTTTTTAGTCCATAAAAATGAAGCTCGAGTTCGTTGGGCAGCCCATTTCGTCAAAAAACAACAAAAATAAAAAATTTTGAAATTTTCAAAATTTTGTTTTTTTGACATTTTTCAAAAAAATATTTTTTTTTATTTTTTTTCTTAAATTTTGAACAGAAACAAACAACTTTTCCTTTCGACACTTTTTTGTACAACAAAAAACAAAAAAGTTATGAATTTTTGAAAAATTTTGAAATTTTCAAAATTTTGTTTTTTTTACATTTTTCAAAAAAAAAAAATTTTTTATTTTTTTTCTGAAATTTGGCACAAAAACAAACAACTTTTCCTTTAATCACTTTTTTGTACAACAAAAAACAAAAAAGTTATGAATTTTTTTTGTCAAAAAAGTGCAAAAAATAGAAATTTATAGTGAGTGAAGCATTAGCTGAAACATGAATAAACATTAAAAACATATAAAAACTTTATGTTTTTTTTTTTAGATGACAAATTTAGGTAAATATAAGAAATTATAAACCAAAAAGAACTCAAAATATTCAGAAATTTTGCTCTTTTTTAATTTTTTCCGTGAAATTTGTTTTTTACATTCTCATCAAAAATGAGAAAGTATTGGATTTGTGCGATTTTGAGAAATTTCTAATTTTCATAAATCTTTACGTTTCATGACCCCCTGATTACAAAAAAATGGTTTTTAGAGAAGTGTCTGTCTGTCAGTCTGTCTGTCTGTCTGTCTGTCTGTCTGTCTGTCTGTCTGTAGAAATTTTTGTCTCGACGATAACTCGAGTAAATTTTTATGAATCGACTTGCAATTTGGAGGATTTTTTTAGTCCATAAAAATGAAGCTCGAGTTCGTTGGGCAGCCCATTTCGTCAAAAAACAACAAAAATAAAAAATTTTGAAATTTTCAAAATTTTGTTTTTTTGACATTTTTCAAAAAAATATTTTTTTTTATTTTTTTTCTTAAATTTTGAACAGAAACAAACAACTTTTCCTTTCGACACTTTTTTGTACAACAAAAAACAAAAAAGTTATGAATTTTTGAAAAATTTTGAAATTTTCAAAATTTTGTTTTTTTTACATTTTTCAAAAAAAAAAAATTTTTTATTTTTTTTCTGAAATTTGGCACAAAAACAAACAACTTTTCCTTTAATCACTTTTTTGTACAACAAAAAACAAAAAAGTTATGAATTTTTTTTGTCAAAAAAGTGCAAAAAATAGAAATTTATAGTGAGTGAAGCATTAGCTGAAACATGAATAAACATTAAAAACATATAAAAACTTTATGTTTTTTTTTTTAGATGACAAATTTAGGTAAATATAAGAAATTATAAACCAAAAAGAACTCAAAATATTCAGAAATTTTGCTCTTTTTTAATTTTTTCCGTGAAATTTGTTTTTTACATTCTCATCAAAAATGAGAAAGTATTGGATTTGTGCGATTTTGAGAAATTTCTAATTTTCATAAATCTTTACGTTTCATGACCCCCTGATTACAAAAAAATGGTTTTTAGAGAAGTGTCTGTCTGTCAGTCTGTCTGTCTGTCTGTCTGTCTGTCTGTCTGTCTGTCTGTAGAAATTTTTGTCTCGACGATAACTCGAGTAAATTTTTATGAATCGACTTGCAATTTGGAGGATTTTTTTAGTCCATAAAAATGAAGCTCGAGTTCGTTGGGCAGCCCATTTCGTCAAAAAACAACAAAAATAAAAAATTTTGAAATTTTCAAAATTTTGTTTTTTTGACATTTTTCAAAAAAATATTTTTTTTTATTTTTTTTCTTAAATTTTGAACAGAAACAAACAACTTTTCCTTTCGACACTTTTTTGTACAACAAAAAACAAAAAAGTTATGAATTTTTGAAAAATTTTGAAATTTTCAAAATTTTGTTTTTTTTACATTTTTCAAAAAAAAAAATTTTTTTTATTTTTTTTCTGAAATTTGGCACAAAAACAAACAACTTTTCCTTTAATCACTTTTTTGTACAACAAAAAACAAAAAAGTTATGAATTTTTTTTGTCAAAAAAGTGCAAAAAATAGAAATTTATAGTGAGTGAAGCATTAGCTGAAACATGAATAAACATTAAAAACATATAAAAACTTTATGTTTTTTTTTTTAGATGACAAATTTAGGTAAATATAAGAAATTATAAACCAAAAAGAACTCAAAATATTCAGAAATTTTGCTCTTTTTTAATTTTTTCCGTGAAATTTGTTTTTTACATTCTCATCAAAAATGAGAAAGTATTGGATTTGTGCGATTTTGAGAAATTTCTAATTTTCATAAATCTTTACGTTTCATGACCCCCTGATTACAAAAAAATGGTTTTTAGAGAAGTGTCTGTCTGTCAGTCTGTCTGTCTGTCTGTCTGTCTGTCTGTCTGTCTGTCTGTCTGTAGAAATTTTTGTCTCGACGATAACTCGAGTAAATTTTTATGAATCGACTTGCAATTTGGAGGATTTTTTTAGTCCATAAAAATGAAGCTCGAGTTCGTTGGGCAGCCCATTTCGTCAAAAAACAACAAAAATAAAAAATTTTGAAATTTTCAAAATTTTGTTTTTTTGACATTTTTCAAAAAAATATTTTTTTTTATTTTTTTTCTTAAATTTTGAACAGAAACAAACAATTTTTCCTTTCGACACTTTTTTGTACAACAAAAAACAAAAAAGTTATGAATTTTTGAAAAATTTTGAAATTTTCAAAATTTTGTTTTTTTTACATTTTTCAAAAAAAAAAATTTTTTTTATTTTTTTTCTGAAATTTGGCACAAAAACAAACAACTTTTCCTTTAATCACTTTTTTGTACAACAAAAAACAAAAAAGTTATGAATTTTTTTTGTCAAAAAAGTGCAAAAAATAGAAATTTATAGTGAGTGAAGCATTAGCTGAAACATGAATAAACATTAAAAACATATAAAAACTTTATGTTTTTTTTTTTAGATGACAAATTTAGGTAAATATAAGAAATTATAAACCAAAAAGAACTCAAAATATTCAGAAATTTTGCTCTTTTTTAATTTTTTCCGTGAAATTTGTTTTTTACATTCTCATCAAAAATGAGAAAGTATTGGATTTGTGCGATTTTGAGAAATTTCTAATTTTCATAAATCTTTACGTTTCATGACCCCCTGATTACAAAAAAATGGTTTTTAGAGAAGTGTCTGTCTGTCAGTCTGTCTGTCTGTCTGTCTGTCTGTCTGTCTGTCTGTCTGTAGAAATTTTTGTCTCGACGATAACTCGAGTAAATTTTTATGAATCGACTTGCAATTTGGAGGATTTTTTTAGTCCATAAAAATGAAGCTCGAGTTCGTTGGGCAGCCCATTTCGTCAAAAAACAACAAAAATAAAAAATTTTGAAATTTTCAAAATTTTGTTTTTTTGACATTTTTCAAAAAAATATTTTTTTTTATTTTTTTTCTTAAATTTTGAACAGAAACAAACAATTTTTCCTTTCGACACTTTTTTGTACAACAAAAAACAAAAAAGTTATGAATTTTTGAAAAATTTTGAAATTTTCAAAATTTTGTTTTTTTTACATTTTTCAAAAAAAAAAAATTTTTTATTTTTTTTCTGAAATTTGGCACAAAAACAAACAACTTTTCCTTTAATCACTTTTTTGTACAACAAAAAACAAAAAAGTTATGAATTTTTTTTGTCAAAAAAGTGCAAAAAATAGAAATTTATAGTGAGTGAAGCATTAGCTGAAACATGAATAAACATTAAAAACATATAAAAACTTTATGTTTTTTTTTTTAGATGACAAATTTAGGTAAATATAAGAAATTATAAACCAAAAAGAACTCAAAATATTCAGAAATTTTGCTCTTTTTTAATTTTTTCCGTGAAATTTGTTTTTTACATTCTCATCAAAAATGAGAAAGTATTGGATTTGTGCGATTTTGAGAAATTTCTAATTTTCATAAATCTTTACGTTTCATGACCCCCTGATTACAAAAAAATGGTTTTTAGAGAAGTGTCTGTCTGTCAGTCTGTCTGTCTGTCTGTCTGTCTGTCTGTCTGTCTGTCTGTAGAAATTTTTGTCTCGACGATAACTCGAGTAAATTTTTATGAATCGACTTGCAATTTGGAGGATTTTTTTAGTCCATAAAAATGAAGCTCGAGTTCGTTGGGCAGCCCATTTCGTCAAAAAACAACAAAAATAAAAAATTTTGAAATTTTCAAAATTTTGTTTTTTTGACATTTTTCAAAAAAATATTTTTTTTTATTTTTTTTCTTAAATTTTGAACAGAAACAAACAATTTTTCCTTTCGACACTTTTTTGTACAACAAAAAACAAAAAAGTTATGAATTTTTGAAAAATTTTGAAATTTTCAAAATTTTGTTTTTTTTACATTTTTCAAAAAAAAAAAATTTTTTATTTTTTTTCTGAAATTTGGCACAAAAACAAACAACTTTTCCTTTAATCACTTTTTTGTACAACAAAAAACAAAAAAGTTATGAATTTTTTTTGTCAAAAAAGTGCAAAAAATAGAAATTTATAGTGAGTGAAGCATTAGCTGAAACATGAATAAACATTAAAAACATATAAAAACTTTATGTTTTTTTTTTTAGATGACAAATTTAGGTAAATATAAGAAATTATAAACCAAAAAGAACTCAAAATATTCAGAAATTTTGCTCTTTTTTAATTTTTTCCGTGAAATTTGTTTTTTACATTCTCATCAAAAATGAGAAAGTATTGGATTTGTGCGATTTTGAGAAATTTCTAATTTTCATAAATCTTTACGTTTCATGACCCCCTGATTACAAAAAAATGGTTTTTAGAGAAGTGTCTGTCTGTCAGTCTGTCTGTCTCTCTGTCTGTCTGTCTGTCTGTCTGTCTGTCTGTAGAAATTTTTGTCTCGACGATAACTCGAGTAAATTTTTATGAATCGACTTGCAATTTGGAGGATTTTTTTAGTCCATAAAAATGAAGCTCGAGTTCGTTGGGCAGCCCATTTCGTCAAAAAACAACAAAAATAAAAAATTTTGAAATTTTCAAAATTTTGTTTTTTTGACATTTTTCAAAAAAATATTTTTTTTTATTTTTTTTCTTAAATTTTGAACAGAAACAAACAATTTTTCCTTTCGACACTTTTTTGTACAACAAAAAACAAAAAAGTTATGAATTTTTGAAAAATTTTGAAATTTTCAAAATTTTGTTTTTTTTACATTTTTCAAAAAAAAAAATTTTTTATTTTTTTTCTGAAATTTGGCACAAAAACAAACAACTTTTCCTTTAATCACTTTTTTGTACAACAAAAAACAAAAAAGTTATGAATTTTTTTTGTCAAAAAAGTGCAAAAAATAGAAATTTATAGTGAGTGAAGCATTAGCTGAAACATGAATAAACATTAAAAACATATAAAAACTTTATGTTTTTTTTTTTAGATGACAAATTTAGGTAAATATAAGAAATTATAAACCAAAAAGAACTCAAAATATTCAGAAATTTTGCTCTTTTTTAATTTTTTCCGTGAAATTTGTTTTTTACATTCTCATCAAAAATGAGAAAGTATTGGATTTGTGCGATTTTGAGAAATTTCTAATTTTCATAAATCTTTACGTTTCATGACCCCCTGATTACAAAAAAATGGTTTTTAGAGAAGTGTCTGTCTGTCAGTCTGTCTGTCTGTCTGTCTGTCTGTCTGTCTGTCTGTCTGTAGAAATTTTTGTCTCGACGATAACTCGAGTAAATTTTTATGAATCGACTTGCAATTTGGAGGATTTTTTTAGTCCATAAAAATGAAGCTCGAGTTCGTTGGGCAGCCCATTTCGTCAAAAAACAACAAAAATAAAAAATTTTGAAATTTTCAAAATTTTGTTTTTTTGACATTTTTCAAAAAAATATTTTTTTTTATTTTTTTTCTTAAATTTTGAACAGAAACAAACAATTTTTCCTTTCGACACTTTTTTGTACAACAAAAAACAAAAAAGTTATGAATTTTTGAAAAATTTTGAAATTTTCAAAATTTTGTTTTTTTTACATTTTTCAAAAAAAAAAATTTTTTATTTTTTTTCTGAAATTTGGCACAAAAACAAACAACTTTTCCTTTAATCACTTTTTTGTACAACAAAAAACAAAAAAGTTATGAATTTTTTTTGTCAAAAAAGTGCAAAAAATAGAAATTTATAGTGAGTGAAGCATTAGCTGAAACATGAATAAACATTAAAAACATATAAAAACTTTATGTTTTTTTTTTTAGATGACAAATTTAGGTAAATATAAGAAATTATAAACCAAAAAGAACTCAAAATATTCAGAAATTTTGCTCTTTTTTAATTTTTTCCGTGAAATTTGTTTTTTACATTCTCATCAAAAATGAGAAAGTATTGGATTTGTGCGATTTTGAGAAATTTCTAATTTTCATAAATCTTTACGTTTCATGACCCCCTGATTACAAAAAAATGGTTTTTAGAGAAGTGTCTGTCTGTCAGTCTGTCTGTCTGTCTGTCTGTCTGTCTGTCTGTCTGTCTGTCTGTAGAAATTTTTGTCTCGACGATAACTCGAGTAAATTTTTATGAATCGACTTGCAATTTGGAGGATTTTTTTAGTCCATAAAAATGAAGCTCGAGTTCGTTGGGCAGCCCATTTCGTCAAAAAACAACAAAAATAAAAAATTTTGAAATTTTCAAAATTTTGTTTTTTTGACATTTTTCAAAAAAATATTTTTTTTTATTTTTTTTCTTAAATTTTGAACAGAAACAAACAATTTTTCCTTTCGACACTTTTTTGTACAACAAAAAACAAAAAAGTTATGAATTTTTGAAAAATTTTGAAATTTTCAAAATTTTGTTTTTTTTACATTTTTCAAAAAAAAAAATTTTTTATTTTTTTTCTGAAATTTGGCACAAAAACAAACAACTTTTCCTTTAATCACTTTTTTGTACAACAAAAAACAAAAAAGTTATGAATTTTTTTTGTCAAAAAAGTGCAAAAAATAGAAATTTATAGTGAGTGAAGCATTAGCTGAAACATGAATAAACATTAAAAACATATAAAAACTTTATGTTTTTTTTTTTAGATGACAAATTTAGGTAAATATAAGAAATTATAAACCAAAAAGAACTCAAAATATTCAGAAATTTTGCTCTTTTTTAATTTTTTCCGTGAAATTTGTTTTTTACATTCTCATCAAAAATGAGAAAGTATTGGATTTGTGCGATTTTGAGAAATTTCTAATTTTCATAAATCTTTACGTTTCATGACCCCCTGATTACAAAAAAATGGTTTTTAGAGAAGTGTCTGTCTGTCAGTCTGTCTGTCTGTCTGTCTGTCTGTCTGTCTGTCTGTCTGTCTGTAGAAATTTTTGTCTCGACGATAACTCGAGTAAATTTTTATGAATCGACTTGCAATTTGGAGGATTTTTTTAGTCCATAAAAATGAAGCTCGAGTTCGTTGGGCAGCCCATTTCGTCAAAAAACAACAAAAATAAAAAATTTTGAAATTTTCAAAATTTTGTTTTTTTGACATTTTTCAAAAAAATATTTTTTTTTATTTTTTTTCTTAAATTTTGAACAGAAACAAACAATTTTTCCTTTCGACACTTTTTTGTACAACAAAAAACAAAAAAGTTATGAATTTTTGAAAAATTTTGAAATTTTCAAAATTTTGTTTTTTTTACATTTTTCAAAAAAAAAAATTTTTTATTTTTTTTCTGAAATTTGGCACAAAAACAAACAACTTTTCCTTTAATCACTTTTTTGTACAACAAAAAACAAAAAAGTTATGAATTTTTTTTGTCAAAAAAGTGCAAAAAATAGAAATTTATAGTGAGTGAAGCATTAGCTGAAACATGAATAAACATTAAAAACATATAAAAACTTTATGTTTTTTTTTTTAGATGACAAATTTAGGTAAATATAAGAAATTATAAACCAAAAAGAACTCAAAATATTCAGAAATTTTGCTCTTTTTTAATTTTTTCCGTGAAATTTGTTTTTTACATTCTCATCAAAAATGAGAAAGTATTGGATTTGTGCGATTTTGAGAAATTTCTAATTTTCATAAATCTTTACGTTTCATGACCCCCTGATTACAAAAAAATGGTTTTTAGAGAAGTGTCTGTCTGTCAGTCTGTCTGTCTGTCTGTCTGTCTGTCTGTCTGTCTGTCTGTAGAAATTTTTGTCTCGACGATAACTCGAGTAAATTTTTATGAATCGACTTGCAATTTGGAGGATTTTTTTAGTCCATAAAAATGAAGCTCGAGTTCGTTGGGCAGCCCATTTCGTCAAAAAACAACAAAAATAAAAAATTTTGAAATTTTCAAAATTTTGTTTTTTTGACATTTTTCAAAAAAATATTTTTTTTTATTTTTTTTCTTAAATTTTGAACAGAAACAAACAATTTTTCCTTTCGACACTTTTTTGTACAACAAAAAACAAAAAAGTTATGAATTTTTGAAAAATTTTGAAATTTTCAAAATTTTGTTTTTTTTACATTTTTCAAAAAAAAAAAATTTTTTATTTTTTTTCTGAAATTTGGCACAAAAACAAACAACTTTTCCTTTAATCACTTTTTTGTACAACAAAAAACAAAAAAGTTATGAATTTTTTTTGTCAAAAAAGTGCAAAAAATAGAAATTTATAGTGAGTGAAGCATTAGCTGAAACATGAATAAACATTAAAAACATATAAAAACTTTATGTTTTTTTTTTTAGATGACAAATTTAGGTAAATATAAGAAATTATAAACCAAAAAGAACTCAAAATATTCAGAAATTTTGCTCTTTTTTAATTTTTTCCGTGAAATTTGTTTTTTACATTCTCATCAAAAATGAGAAAGTATTGGATTTGTGCGATTTTGAGAAATTTCTAATTTTCATAAATCTTTACGTTTCATGACCCCCTGATTACAAAAAAATGGTTTTTAGAGAAGTGTCTGTCTGTCAGTCTGTCTGTCTGTCTGTCTGTCTGTCTGTCTGTCTGTCTGTCTGTCTGTAGAAATTTTTGTCTCGACGATAACTCGAGTAAATTTTTATGAATCGACTTGCAATTTGGAGGATTTTTTTAGTCCATAAAAATGAAGCTCGAGTTCGTTGGGCAGCCCATTTCGTCAAAAAACAACAAAAATAAAAAATTTTGAAATTTTCAAAATTTTGTTTTTTTGACATTTTTCAAAAAAATATTTTTTTTTATTTTTTTTCTTAAATTTTGAACAGAAACAAACAATTTTTCCTTTCGACACTTTTTTGTACAACAAAAAACAAAAAAGTTATGAATTTTTGAAAAATTTTGAAATTTTCAAAATTTTGTTTTTTTTACATTTTTCAAAAAAAAAAAATTTTTTATTTTTTTTCTGAAATTTGGCACAAAAACAAACAACTTTTCCTTTAATCACTTTTTTGTACAACAAAAAACAAAAAAGTTATGAATTTTTTTTGTCAAAAAAGTGCAAAAAATAGAAATTTATAGTGAGTGAAGCATTAGCTGAAACATGAATAAACATTAAAAACATATAAAAACTTTATGTTTTTTTTTTAGATGACAAATTTAGGTAAATATAAGAAATTATAAACCAAAAAGAACTCAAAATATTCAGAAATTTTGCTCTTTTTTAATTTTTTCCGTGAAATTTGTTTTTTACATTCTCATCAAAAATGAGAAAGTATTGGATTTGTGCGATTTTGAGAAATTTCTAATTTTCATAAATCTTTACGTTTCATGACCCCCTGATTACAAAAAAATGGTTTTTAGAGAAGTGTCTGTCTGTCAGTCTGTCTGTCTGTCTGTCTGTCTGTCTGTCTGTCTGTCTGTAGAAATTTTTGTCTCGACGATAACTCGAGTAAATTTTTATGAATCGACTTGCAATTTGGAGGATTTTTTTAGTCCATAAAAATGAAGCTCGAGTTCGTTGGGCAGCCCATTTCGTCAAAAAACAACAAAAATAAAAAATTTTGAAATTTTCAAAATTTTGTTTTTTTGACATTTTTCAAAAAAATATTTTTTTTTATTTTTTTTCTTAAATTTTGAACAGAAACAAACAATTTTTCCTTTCGACACTTTTTTGTACAACAAAAAACAAAAAAGTTATGAATTTTTGAAAAATTTTGAAATTTTCAAAATTTTGTTTTTTTTACATTTTTCAAAAAAAAAAAATTTTTTATTTTTTTTCTGAAATTTGGCACAAAAACAAACAACTTTTCCTTTAATCACTTTTTTGTACAACAAAAAACAAAAAAGTTATGAATTTTTTTTGTCAAAAAAGTGCAAAAAATAGAAATTTATAGTGAGTGAAGCATTAGCTGAAACATGAATAAACATTAAAAACATATAAAAACTTTATGTTTTTTTTTTTAGATGACAAATTTAGGTAAATATAAGAAATTATAAACCAAAAAGAACTCAAAATATTCAGAAATTTTGCTCTTTTTTAATTTTTTCCGTGAAATTTGTTTTTTACATTCTCATCAAAAATGAGAAAGTATTGGATTTGTGCGATTTTGAGAAATTTCTAATTTTCATAAATCTTTACGTTTCATGACCCCCTGATTACAAAAAAATGGTTTTTAGAGAAGTGTCTGTCTGTCAGTCTGTCTGTCTGTCTGTCTGTCTGTCTGTCTGTCTGTCTGTAGAAATTTTTGTCTCGACGATAACTCGAGTAAATTTTTATGAATCGACTTGCAATTTGGAGGATTTTTTTAGTCCATAAAAATGAAGCTCGAGTTCGTTGGGCAGCCCATTTCGTCAAAAAACAACAAAAATAAAAAATTTTGAAATTTTCAAAATTTTGTTTTTTTGACATTTTTCAAAAAAATATTTTTTTTTATTTTTTTTCTTAAATTTTGAACAGAAACAAACAATTTTTCCTTTCGACACTTTTTTGTACAACAAAAAACAAAAAAGTTATGAATTTTTGAAAAATTTTGAAATTTTCAAAATTTTGTTTTTTTTACATTTTTCAAAAAAAAAAAATTTTTTATTTTTTTTCTGAAATTTGGCACAAAAACAAACAACTTTTCCTTTAATCACTTTTTTGTACAACAAAAAACAAAAAAGTTATGAATTTTTTTTGTCAAAAAAGTGCAAAAAATAGAAATTTATAGTGAGTGAAGCATTAGCTGAAACATGAATAAACATTAAAAACATATAAAAACTTTATGTTTTTTTTTTTAGATGACAAATTTAGGTAAATATAAGAAATTATAAACCAAAAAGAACTCAAAATATTCAGAAATTTTGCTCTTTTTTAATTTTTTCCGTGAAATTTGTTTTTTACATTCTCATCAAAAATGAGAAAGTATTGGATTTGTGCGATTTTGAGAAATTTCTAATTTTCATAAATCTTTACGTTTCATGACCCCCTGATTACAAAAAAATGGTTTTTAGAGAAGTGTCTGTCTGTCAGTCTGTCTGTCTGTCTGTCTGTCTGTAGAAATTTTTGTCTCGACGATAACTCGAGTAAATTTTTATGAATCGACTTGCAATTTGGAGGATTTTTTTAGTCCATAAAAATGAAGCTCGAGTTCGTTGGGCAGCCCATTTCGTCAAAAAACAACAAAAATAAAAAATTTTGAAATTTTCAAAATTTTGTTTTTTTGACATTTTTCAAAAAAATATTTTTTTTTATTTTTTTTCTTAAATTTTGAACAGAAACAAACAATTTTTCCTTTCGACACTTTTTTGTACAACAAAAAACAAAAAAGTTATGAATTTTTGAAAAATTTTGAAATTTTCAAAATTTTGTTTTTTTTACATTTTTCAAAAAAAAAAAATTTTTTATTTTTTTTCTGAAATTTGGCACAAAAACAAACAACTTTTCCTTTAATCACTTTTTTGTACAACAAAAAACAAAAAAGTTATGAATTTTTTTTGTCAAAAAAGTGCAAAAAATAGAAATTTATAGTGAGTGAAGCATTAGCTGAAACATGAATAAACATTAAAAACATATAAAAACTTTATGTTTTTTTTTTTAGATGACAAATTTAGGTAAATATAAGAAATTATAAACCAAAAAGAACTCAAAATATTCAGAAATTTTGCTCTTTTTTAATTTTTTCCGTGAAATTTGTTTTTTACATTCTCATCAAAAATGAGAAAGTATTGGATTTGTGCGATTTTGAGAAATTTCTAATTTTCATAAATCTTTACGTTTCATGACCCCCTGATTACAAAAAAATGGTTTTTAGAGAAGTGTCTGTCTGTCAGTCTGTCTGTCTGTCTGTCTGTCTGTCTGTCTGTCTGTCTGTAGAAATTTTTGTCTCGACGATAACTCGAGTAAATTTTTATGAATCGACTTGCAATTTGGAGGATTTTTTTAGTCCATAAAAATGAAGCTCGAGTTCGTTGGGCAGCCCATTTCGTCAAAAAACAACAAAAATAAAAAATTTTGAAATTTTCAAAATTTTGTTTTTTTGACATTTTTCAAAAAAATATTTTTTTTTATTTTTTTTCTTAAATTTTGAACAGAAACAAACAATTTTTCCTTTCGACACTTTTTTGTACAACAAAAAACAAAAAAGTTATGAATTTTTGAAAAATTTTGAAATTTTCAAAATTTTGTTTTTTTTACATTTTTCAAAAAAAAAAAATTTTTTATTTTTTTTCTGAAATTTGGCACAAAAACAAACAACTTTTCCTTTAATCACTTTTTTGTACAACAAAAAACAAAAAAGTTATGAATTTTTTTTGTCAAAAAAGTGCAAAAAATAGAAATTTATAGTGAGTGAAGCATTAGCTGAAACATGAATAAACATTAAAAACATATAAAAACTTTATGTTTTTTTTTTTAGATGACAAATTTAGGTAAATATAAGAAATTATAAACCAAAAAGAACTCAAAATATTCAGAAATTTTGCTCTTTTTTAATTTTTTCCGTGAAATTTGTTTTTTACATTCTCATCAAAAATGAGAAAGTATTGGATTTGTGCGATTTTGAGAAATTTCTAATTTTCATAAATCTTTACGTTTCATGACCCCCTGATTACAAAAAAATGGTTTTTAGAGAAGTGTCTGTCTGTCAGTCTGTCTGTCTGTCTGTCTGTAGAAATTTTTGTCTCGACGATAACTCGAGTAAATTTTTATGAATCGACTTGCAATTTGGAGGATTTTTTTAGTCCATAAAAATGAAGCTCGAGTTCGTTGGGCAGCCCATTTCGTCAAAAAACAACAAAAATAAAAAATTTTGAAATTTTCAAAATTTTGTTTTTTTGACATTTTTCAAAAAAATATTTTTTTTTATTTTTTTTCTTAAATTTTGAACAGAAACAAACAATTTTTCCTTTCGACACTTTTTTGTATTTTTTTTTTTTTTTTTTTTAAGTTTTTGGGCCAGACTTTTTTTTATAAGTTTTTGGGCCAGACATTTTTTTTATTTTATAAGGCTTAGAGTTTTTATTTTTGAATCAAATTATTTTTTTAACTTTTTAACTTGATTTAAATGTATCCTTGTTGATGTTAAGCAGACAAATTTTGTTGAATTTAAAATTTTTTTTGAATTTTTGAAAATGGTATATCTCTATGGAAAATTAATGAAATTTAATGAAATTTTTAGGGAATGCTTATTGTTTACAGACAATTAAAGAAAATATTTTTAAAAAAAAATAAATTTTTAATATACAATTTCTTAAAAAGTGCCATTTTTTTAATAATATTAATTCGATTCGTATTAATTTCTCGAATATTTTCCAAAGAAAAAATTATGAAGGGTCTGAAACTTTAGGAGATATAATTTTTTGTCCTTGCGCTTAACCGTAAAAAGCGCATTTACCGGCTATACTCTAAATACAGACTAATATTCAAAGTCACCTATATGTCATGAATTTAATTTTTCTTTTTGTAGAATGTCAGGCTAGAAATTTGTAAGAATACTGTGCAATTTTTAAATTTATATTTATTTTAACAAATTATTATTATTATTGTTATTTACTAACTTTTTACATATTATACCTAGAGAGGTGTATTTTCTTTTAATTTTGCAATTTACCAGAGCTAACATAAATACCGATGCATGATTAATTATCTCAATTGCAAGTGTTTTTCGTTCTGTGATAATCTTCAAATCAACACATATTTGATGAGAATGTAAACCTTAAAGTCGTAGTAACTTTAAGACCAATATAACATGTAGATAATAGAGTTTTTTTTTACATACAAGGAGGAATATGAACAAGAACGCACATAATGTACAATAATCGCAAACTACTGCGAGCGAAGCGAGCCATTTGCGCGCGAAGCGCGCAACAACTTGCGGAGCGCGGAGCGCGACGTGCATAACAGTCGTCGGAGCGCGAAGCGCGACGACCGGTATTCGCGCGCCCCGAGGCGCGCTCAAACTAGCGAGCGAAGCGAGCCCCCGCGCGAAGCGCGGATGAGAATGTGTCCGCCCGGAGGGCGGGCAGATTTTTTTCTGTTCAAATTAGCTTGAAATTTGTCATTCGGGGGTTTTCAGGGGTTTACTATTTGGAATTTTTTGAAATTTGAATCTAACTTCAAATTCGTAATCAGTGACCCCGTATAAGTTTTATATAAATTTGATCAATTTTGAAAAAAGCGGTATTGGATCCGCTATTTTGATTTTTCAAAATTTTGAAATTTTGCAATTTTAGATTATCGTAATAAGCAATCCTTTAAGAAAAAGTATTGTTATATTTTGGTTTCATTTTAACTAAGTCATAAGTTTTTATGTTCTATCAAAAAATTATTAACTTCTTACCAAAAAATTGTCATGTAAACACAGTTTTGAGAAGAAAGGAAGGAGGGGTAAAGGGGGTCTAAAAATTATGAAAAATTGCTACCGTAGTTTCTAGGAAAAAAAAATTTTTTTTAATATTTTACTTCAGTATTTTTGAGGACAATTAACGTAACGCTAATTCACTTGGAAATTTTTTGTACTTCGTCACTTATTTCCGATATTCTTCAAAAAAAAAAAAAAATGTTTTTTCTATACCAGTGAGGACAAAATTGTCATTATTCTACCATAATATTTTTTTTGGCAGTTGCATTATTACCGATTACACAAAATATTCATTCCAGAACAAATTTCATTATCTTTCTTTAAAAAAAAAAAAAAAAAAAAATATTATCCAACCTGCGGAAAATAGCAGAAAATAATTGTTAATGTTTTCCTTCTTTTCTTTATATTTTTTGTGTGGATTACAAATTTTTTTGTTTGACTCCCTGGGGTGTGAGGAAGAAATTTCCCCGTAAAACGAAATCCTAAATAAA
>JAVJHR010000093.1:0-21093 GCA_032872475.1 Leptopilina myrica (nomen nudum)
TACTTAAAATTCTATTGAAAATAATTCAATAAATAATTTCGCTGTGGATCTAACTCAATCAACTGAGACTACGTATCAGACTAGCCATATTTTTATTGAGGCCCTAAATAATTTATTTGTCTTAACGTTACTACGACTTCGAGGGTTGCATTCTCATCAAATATGTGTTGATTTGCAGATTATCATGAGACTAATTCTACTTTCATCAAAGAAAAAGATATATATATTTAATAAATCACCATATCCTATACGAAGAGAAAAATAAATATTAATAAATACAGATTCCTGCATTTCTAGTAAAAACCGTTCAAAGAACATAAACATTTTATAATCTTAGTACAACAACGAAAAGAACAATTCATGCAATAGAAATAAGTTCTGTACTTCTTTAAAAAAATATTAAATTGGTATAATTTATGTCATATTAATTTTCTGGTGGTCAAACTAAATTATTTTGAACTGAATTAGATCATGTGCATTAACCAAATAAAGAAATAAACGTCCTTTCAAAAAATATTATAATAATAAGCACAAATTACAAAATTATAAACAATTAATATCTTAGAAATCGGCCTCCAGTGACGTCCAATTTAATTTCAAACAAAAAAGGAAAGTTGTTTGTTTTTGCTCATTATTTAATGAGGAAAATTATTTTTTTTTAAGTTAAAAAAATTCTTCATTTTTGCAAGTACAACTTAAACCTCTCAAACTCTTTTAGTTTTATTCATTTTGTTTGGACAACTGAAAACTTTCAAAATTTTAAATTTTCACTTTTTTTTCTAAAAGAGAACCGTTTTTCAAGTTTAAAAAAGTTCTACAAGTTTCAAAAAAGAAAAAGTTCAAAGAAGTTCAACCGTCAAACTAGTTTTTGACAAGTTTTTAACAGCCTAACCAGTTTCTAACGAGATTTTGACAAGTTCTCGAATTTCTCTAAATTTTAAGGAGACATTATCAAGGATTTCAAAGACTATAGGTATATTCGCTGTCAATTGTATCTTACAGACCGAAGAATACTAAACGAATTTAAATGTATACTAAAATAAACTAAATTTTACTAAACTAACTTAAAAACAAAGTTATTTAAAAAAAAAAAAAAAATTCGTAACATTTTTGTTTTTTGTTGTACAAAAAAATGTTGAAAGGAAAAGTTGTTTGTTTTTGCTCATTATTTAATGAGGAAAATACTATAACTAAATTTTACTAAACTAACTTAAAAACAAAGTTATTTAAAAAAAAAAATTCGTAACATTTTTGTTTTTTGTTGTACAAAAAAATGTTAAAGGAAAAGTTGTTTGTTTTTGCTCATTATTTAATGAGGAAAATACTATAACTAAATTTTACTAAACTAACTTAAAAACAAAGTTATTTAAAAAAAAAAAAAAATTCGTAACATTTTTGTTTTTTGTTGTACAAAAAAATGTTGAAAGGAAAAGTTGTTTGTTTTTGCTCATTATTTAATGAGGAAAATTATTTTTTTTTAAGTTAAAAAAATTCTTCATTTTTGCAAGTACAACTTAAACCTCTCAAACTCTTTTAGTTTTATTCATTTTGTTTGGACAACTGAAAACTTTCAAAATTTTAAATTTTCACTTTTTTTTCTAAAAGAGAACCGTTTTTCAAGTTTAAAAAAGTTCTACAAGTTTCAAAAAAGAAAAAGTTCAAAGAAGTTCAACCGTCAAACTAGTTTTTGACAAGTTTTTAACAGCCTAACCAGTTTCTAACGAGATTTTGACAAGTTCTCGAATTTCTCTAAATTTTAAGGAGACATTATCAAGGATTTCAAAGACTATAGGTATATTCGCTGTCAATTGTATCTTACAGACCGAAGAATACTAAACGAATTTAAATGTATACTAAAATAAACTAAATTTTACTAAACTAACTTAAAAACAAAGTTATTAAAAAAAAAAAAAAAAAAAAAATTCGTAACATTTTTGTTTTTTGTTGTACAAAAAAATGTTGAAAGGAAAAGTTGTTTGTTTTTGCTCATTATTTAATGAGGAAAATACTATAACTAAATTTTACTAAACTAACTTAAAAACAAAGTTATTTAAAAAAAAAAAATTCGTAACATTTTTGTTTTTTGTTGTACAAAAAAATGTTGAAAGGAAAAGTTTTTTTTTTTTTCTCATTATTTAATGAGGAAAATACTATAACTAAATTTTACTAAACTAACTTAAAAACAAAGTTATTAAAAAAAAAAAAAAAATTCGTAACATTTTTGTTTTTTGTTGTACAAAAAAATGTTGAAAGGAAAAGTTGTTTGTTTTTGCTCATTATTTAATGAGGAAAATTATTTTTTTTTAAGTTAAAAAAATTCTTCATTTTTGCAAGTACAACTTAAACCTCTCAAACTCTTTTAGTTTTATTCATTTTGTTTGGACAACTGAAAACTTTCAAAATTTTAAATTTTCACTTTTTTTTCTAAAAGAGAACCGTTTTTCAAGTTTAAAAAAGTTCTACAAGTTTCAAAAAAGAAAAAGTTCAAAGAAGTTCAACCGTCAAACTAGTTTTTGACAAGTTTTTAACAGCCTAACCAGTTTCTAACGAGATTTTGACAAGTTCTCGAATTTCTCCAAATTTTAAGGAGACATTATCAAGGATTTCAAAGACTATAGGTATATTCGCTGTCAATTGTATCTTACAGACCGAAGAATACTAAACGAATTTAAATGTATACTAAAATAAACTAAATTTTACTAAACTAACTTAAAAACAAAGTTATTAAAAAAAAAAAAAAAAAAAAAAAATTCGTAACATTTTTGTTTTTTGTTGTACAAAAAAATGTTGAAAGGAAAAGTTGTTTGTTTTTGCTCATTATTTAATGAGGAAAATACTATAACTAAATTTTACTAAACTAACTTAAAAACAAAGTTATTTAAAAAAAAAAAAAAAATTCGTAACATTTTTGTTTTTTGTTGTACAAAAAAATGTTGAAAGGAAAAGTTGTTTGTTTTTGCTCATTATTTAATGAGGAAAATACTATAACTAAATTTTACTAAACTAACTTAAAAACAATGTTATTAAAAAAAAAAAAAAATTCGTAACATTTTTGTTTTTTGTTGTACAAAAAAATGTTGAAAGGAAAAGTTGTTTGTTTTTGCTCATTATTTAATGAGGAAAATTATTTTTTTTAAGTTAAAAAAATTCTTCATTTTTGCAAGTACAACTTAAACCTCTCAAACTCTTTTAGTTTTATTCATTTTGTTTGGACAACTGAAAACTTTCAAAATTTTAAATTTTCACTTTTTTTTCTAAAAGAGAACCGTTTTTCAAGTTTAAAAAAGTTCTACAAGTTTCAAAAAAGAAAAAGTTCAAAGAAGTTCAACCGTCAAACTAGTTTTTGACAAGTTTTTAACAGCCTAACCAGTTTCTAACGAGATTTTGACAAGTTCTCGAATTTCTCCAAATTTTAAGGAGACATTATCAAGGATTTCAAAGACTATAGGTATATTCGCTGTCAATTGTATCTTACAGACCGAAGAATACTAAACGAATTTAAATGTATACTAAAATAAACTAAATTTTACTAAACTAACTTAAAAACAAAGTTATTTAAAAAAAAAAAAAAAATTCGTAACATTTTTGTTTTTTGTTGTACAAAAAAATGTTGAAAGGAAAAGTTGTTTGTTTTTGCTCATTATTTAATGAGGAAAATACTATAACTAAATTTTACTAAACTAACTTAAAAACAAAGTTATTTAAAAAAAAAAAAAAAAAAAAATTCGTAACATTTTTGTTTTTTGTTGTACAAAAAAATGTTGAAAGGAAAAGTTGTTTGTTTTTGCTCATTATTTAATGAGGAAAATACTATAACTAAATTTTACTAAACTAACTTAAAAACAAAGTTATTTAAAAAAAAAAAAAAAAAAAATTCGTAACATTTTTGTTTTTTGTTGTACAAAAAAATGTTGAAAGGAAAAGTTGTTTGTTTTTGCTCATTATTTAATGAGGAAAATTATTTTTTTTTAAGTTAAAAAAATTCTTCATTTTTGCAAGTACAACTTAAACCTCTCAAACTCTTTTAGTTTTATTCATTTTGTTTGGACAACTGAAAACTTTCAAAATTTTAAATTTTCACTTTTTTTTCTAAAAGAGAACCGTTTTTCAAGTTTAAAAAAGTTCTACAAGTTTCAAAAAAGAAAAAGTTCAAAGAAGTTCAACCGTCAAACTAGTTTTTGACAAGTTTTTAACAGCCTAACCAGTTTCTAACGAGATTTTGACAAGTTCTCGAATTTCCCCAAATTTTAAGGAGACATTATCAAGGATTTCAAAGACTATAGGTATATTCGCTGTCAATTGTATCTTACAGACCGAAGAATACTAAACGAATTTAAATGTATACTAAAATAAACTAAATTTTACTAAACTAACTTAAAAACAAAGTTATTAAAAAAAAAAAAATTCGTAACATTTTTGTTTTTTGTTGTACAAAAAAATGTTGAAAAAAAAAATATTCGTAACATTTTTGTTTTTTGTTGTACAAAAAAATGTTGGAAGGAAAAGTTGTTTGTTTTTTACCATAATTTAAGGAGGAAAATTATTTTTTTTAAAAGTTAAAAAAAATTCTTCATTTTTGCAAGTACAACTTAAACCTCACAAATTCTTTTAGTTTTATTTATTTTGTTTGGACAACTGAAAACTTTCAAAATTTTAAATTTTCTCTTTTTTTTCTAAAAGAGAACCGTTTTTCAAGTTTAAAAAAGTTCTACAAGTTTCAAAAAAGAAAAAGTTCAAAGAAGTTCAACCGTCAAACTAGTTTTTGACAAGTTTTTAACAGCCTAACCAGTTTCTAACGAGATTTTGCCAAGTTCTCGAATTTCCCCAAATTTTAAGGAGACATTATCAAGGATTTCAAAGACTATAGGTATATTCGCTGTCAATTGTATCTTACAGACCGAAGAATACTAAACGAATTTAAATGTATACTAAAATAAACTAAATTTTACTAAACTAACTTAAAAACAAAGTTATTAAAAAAAAAAAAAAATTCGTAACATTTTTGTTTTTTGTTGTACAAAAAAATTTTGAAAGGAAAAGTTGTTTGTTTTTGCTCATTATTTAATGAGGAAAATACTATAACTAAATTTTACTAAACTAACTTAAAAACAAAGTTATTAAAAAAAAAAAAAAAAAAATTCGTAACATTTTTGTTTTTTGTTGTACAAAAAAATGTTGAAAGGAAAAGTTGTTTGTTTTTGCTCATTATTTAATGAAGAAAATTATTTTTTTTAAGTTAAAAAAATTCTTCATTTTTGCAAGTACAAGTTAAACCTCTCAAACTCTTTTAGTTTTATTCATTTTGTTTGGACAACTGAAAACTTTCAAAATTTTAAATTTTCACTTTTTTTTCTAAAAGAGAACCGTTTTTCAAGTTTAAAAAAGTTCTACATGTTTCAAAAAAGAAAAAGTTCAAAGAAGTTCAACCGTCAAACTAGTTTTTGACAAGTTTTTAACAGCCTAACCAGTTTCTAACGAGATTTTGACAAGTTCTCGAATTTCCCCAAATTTTAAGGAGACATTATCAAGGATTTCAAAGACTATAGGTATATTCGCTGTCAATTGTATCTTACAGACCGAAGAATACTAAACGAATTTAAATGTATACTAAAATAAACTAAATTTTACTAAACTAACTTAAAAACAAAGTTATTAAAAAAAAAAAAAAAAAAAAAAATTCGTAACATTTTTGTTTTTTGTTGTACAAAAAAATGTTGAAAGGAAAAGTTGTTTGTTTTTGCTCATTATTTAATGAGGAAAATACTATAACTAAATTTTACTAAACTAACTTAAAAACAAAGTTATTTAAAAAAAAAAAAAAAAAAAATTCGTAACATTTTTGTTTTTTGTTGTACAAAAAAATGTTGAAAGGAAAAGTTGTTTGTTTTTGCTCATTATTTAATGAGGAAAATACTATAACTAAATTTTACTAAACTAACTTAAAAACAAAGTTATTAAAAAAAAAAAAAAAATTCGTAACATTTTTGTTTTTTGTTGTACAAAAAAATGTTGAAAGGAAAAGTTGTTTGTTTTTGCTCATTATTTAATGAGGAAAATTATTTTTTTTTAAGTTAAAAAAATTCTTCATTTTTGCAAGTACAACTTAAACCTCTCAAACTCTTTTAGTTTTATTCATTTTGTTTGGACAACTGAAAACTTTCAAAATTTTAAATTTTCACTTTTTTTTCTAAAAGAGAACCGTTTTTCAAGTTTAAAAAAGTTCTACAAGTTTCAAAAAAGAAAAAGTTCAAAGAAGTTCAACCGTCAAACTAGTTTTTGACAAGTTTTTAACAGCCTAACCAGTTTCTAACGAGATTTTGACAAGTTCTCGAATTTCTCTAAATTTTAAGGAGACATTATCAAGGATTTCAAAGACTATAGGTATATTCGCTGTCAATTGTATCTTACAGACCGAAGAATACTAAACGAATTTAAATGTATACTAAAATAAACTAAATTTTACTAAACTAACTTAAAAACAAAGTTATTAAAAAAAAAAAAAAAAAAAAAAAAATTCGTAACATTTTTGTTTTTTGTTGTACAAAAAAATGTTGAAAGGAAAAGTTGTTTGTTTTTGCTCATTATTTAATGAGGAAAATACTATAACTAAATTTTACTAAACTAACTTAAAAACAAAGTTATTTAAAAAAAAAAATTCGTAACATTTTTGTTTTTTGTTGTACAAAAAAATGTTAAAGGAAAAGTTGTTTGTTTTTGCTCATTATTTAATGAGGAAAATACTATAACTAAATTTTACTAAACTAACTTAAAAACAAAGTTATTAAAAAAAAAAAAAAAATTCGTAACATTTTTGTTTTTTGTTGTACAAAAAAATGTTGAAAGGAAAAGTTGTTTGTTTTTGCTCATTATTTAATGAGGAAAATTATTTTTTTTTAAGTTAAAAAAATTCTTCATTTTTGCAAGTACAACTTAAACCTCTCAAACTCTTTTAGTTTTATTCATTTTGTTTGGACAACTGAAAACTTTCAAAATTTTAAATTTTCACTTTTTTTTCTAAAAGAGAACCGTTTTTCAAGTTTAAAAAAGTTCTACAAGTTTCAAAAAAGAAAAAGTTCAAAGAAGTTCAACCGTCAAACTAGTTTTTGACAAGTTTTTAACAGCCTAACCAGTTTCTAACGAGATTTTGACAAGTTCTCGAATTTCTCCAAATTTTAAGGAGACATTATCAAGGATTTCAAAGACTATAGGTATATTCGCTGTCAATTGTATCTTACAGACCGAAGAATACTAAACGAATTTAAATGTATACTAAAATAAACTAAATTTTACTAAACTAACTTAAAAACAAAGTTATTAAAAAAAAAAAATCGTAACATTTTTGTTTTTTGTTGTACAAAAAAATGTTGAAAGGAAAAGTTGTTTGTTTTTGCTCATTATTTAATGAGTAAAATACTATAACTAAATTTTACTAAACTAACTTAAAAACAAAGTTATTTAAAAAAAAAAATTCGTAACATTTTTGTTTTTTGTTGTACAAAAAAATGTTGAAAGGAAAAGTTGTTTGTTTTTGCTCATTATTTAATGAGGAAAATACTATAACTAAATTTTACTAAACTAACTTAAAAACAAAGTTATTAAAAAAAAAAAAAAAAAAATTCGTAACATTTTTGTTTTTTGTTGTACAAAAAAATGTTGAAAGGAAAAGTTGTTTGTTTTTGCTCATTATTTAATGAGGAAAATACTATAACTAAATTTTACTAAACTAACTTAAAAACAAAGTTATTAAAAAAAAAAAAAAAATTCGTAACATTTTTGTTTTTTGTTGTACAAAAAAATGTTGAAAGGAAAAGTTGTTTGTTTTTGCTCATTATTTAATGAGGAAAATTATTTTTTTTTTAAGTTAAAAAAATTCTTCATTTTTGCAAGTACAACTTAAACCTCTCAAACTCTTTTAGTTTTATTCATTTTGTTTGGACAACTGAAAACTTTCAAAATTTTAAATTTTCACTTTTTTTTCTAAAAGAGAACCGTTTTTCAAGTTTAAAAAAGTTCTACAAGTTTCAAAAAAGAAAAAGTTCAAAGAAGTTCAACCGTCAAACTAGTTTTTGACAAGTTTTTAACAGCCTAACCAGTTTCTAACGAGATTTTGACAAGTTCTCGAATTTCTCCAAATTTTAAGGAGACATTATCAAGGATTTCAAAGACTATAGGTATATTCGCTGTCAATTGTATCTTACAGACCGAAGAATACTAAACGAATTTAAATGTATACTAAAATAAACTAAATTTTACTAAACTAACTTAAAAACAAAGTTATTAAAAAAAAAAAAAAAAAAAAATTCGTAACATTTTTGTTTTTTGTTGTACAAAAAAATGTTGAAAGGAAAAGTTGTTTGTTTTTGCTCATTATTTAATGAGGAAAATACTATAACTAAATTTTACTAAACTAACTTAAAAACAAAGTTATTAAAAAAAAAAAAAAAAAAAAATTCGTAACATTTTTGTTTTTTGTTGTACAAAAAAATGTTGAAAGGAAAAGTTGTTTGTTTTTGCTCATTATTTAAGGAGGAAAATTATTTTTTTTTAAGTTAAAAAAATTCTTCATTTTTGCAAGTACAACTTAAACCTCTCAAACTCTTTTAGTTTTATTCATTTTGTTTGGACAACTGAAAACTTTCAAAATTTTAAATTTTCACTTTTTTTCTAAAAGAGAACCGTTTTTCAAGTTTAAAAAAGTTCTACAAGTTTCAAAAAAGAAAAAGTTCAAAGAAGTTCAACCGTCAAACTAGTTTTTGACAAGTTTTTAACAGCCTAACCAGTTTCTAACGAGATTTTGACAAGTTCTCGAATTTCTCCAAATTTTAAGGAGACATTATCAAGGATTTCAAAGACTATAGGTATATTCGCTGTCAATTGTATCTTACAGACCGAAGAATACTAAACGAATTTAAATGTATACTAAAATAAACTAAATTTTACTAAACTAACTTAAAAACAAAGTTATTAAAAAAAAAAAAAATTCGTAACATTTTTGTTTTTTGTTGTACAAAAAAATGTTGAAAGGAAAAGTTGTTTGTTTTTGCTCATTATTTAATGAGGAAAATACTATAACTAAATTTTACTAAACTAACTTAAAAACAAAGTTATTTAAAAAAAAAAAAAAATTCGTAACATTTTTGTTTTTTGTTGTACAAAAAAATGTTGAAAGGAAAAGTTGTTTGTTTTTGCTCATTATTTAATGAGGAAAATACTATAACTAAATTTTACTAAACTAACTTAAAAACAAAGTTATTTAAAAAAAAAAATTCGTAACATTTTTGTTTTTTGTTGTACAAAAAAATGTTGAAAGGAAAAGTTGTTTGTTTTTGCTCATTATTTAATGAGGAAAATACTATAACTAAATTTTACTAAACTAACTTAAAAACAAAGTTATTTAAAAAAAAAAATTCGTAACATTTTTGTTTTTTGTTGTACAAAAAAATGTTGAAAGGAAAAGTTGTTTGTTTTTGCTCATTATTTAATGAGGAAAATACTATAACTAAATTTTACTAAACTAACTTAAAAACAAAGTTATTTAAAAAAAAAAAATTCGTAACATTTTTGTTTTTTGTTGTACAAAAAAATGTTAAAGGAAAAGTTGTTTGTTTTTGCTCATTATTTAATGAGGAAAATACTATAACTAAATTTTACTAAACTAACTTAAAAACAAAGTTATTTAAAAAAAAAAAAAAAAAAATTCGTAACATTTTTGTTTTTTGTTGTACAAAAAAATGTTGAAAGGAAAAGTTGTTTGTTTTTGCTCATTATTTAATTAGGAAAATACTATAACTAAATTTTACTAAACTAACTTAAAAACAAAGTTATTAAAAAAAAAAAAAAAAAAAAATTCGTAACATTTTTGTTTTTTGTTGTACAAAAAAATGTTGAAAGGAAAAGTTGTTTGTTTTTGCTCATTATTTAATGAGGAAAATTATTTTTTTTTAAGTTAAAAAAATTCTTCATTTTTGCAAGTACAACTTAAACCTCTCAAACTCTTTTAGTTTTATTCATTTTGTTTGGACAACTGAAAACTTTCAAAATTTTAAATTTTCACTTTTTTTTCTAAAAGAGAACCGTTTTTCAAGTTTAAAAAAGTTCTACAAGTTTCAAAAAAGAAAAAGTTCAAAGAAGTTCAACCGTCAAACTAGTTTTTGACAAGTTTTTAACAGCCTAACCAGTTTCTAACGAGATTTTGACAAGTTCTCGAATTTCTCCAAATTTTAAGGAGACATTATCAAGGATTTCAAAGACTATAGGTATATTCGCTGTCAATTGTATCTTACAGACCGAAGAATACTAAACGAATTTAAATGTATACTAAAATAAACTAAATTTTACTAAACTAACTTAAAAACAAAGTTATTTAAAAAAAAAAAAAAAATTCGTAACATTTTTGTTTTTTGTTGTACAAAAAAATGTTGAAAGGAAAAGTTGTTTGTTTTTGCTCATTATTTAATGAGGAAAATACTATAACTAAATTTTACTAAACTAACTTAAAAACAAAGTTATTTAAAAAAAAAATCGTAACATTTTTGTTTTTTGTTGTACAAAAAAATGTTGAAAGGAAAAGTTGTTTGTTTTTGCTCATTATTTAATGAGGAAAATACTATAACTAAATTTTACTAAACTAACTTAAAAACAAAGTTATTTAAAAAAAAAAAAAATTCGTAACATTTTTGTTTTTTGTTGTACAAAAAAATGTTGAAAGGAAAAGTTGTTTGTTTTTGCTCATTATTTAATGAGGAAAATACTATAACTAAATTTTACTAAACTAACTTAAAAACAAAGTTATTAAAAAAAAAAAAAAAAAAAAATCGTAACATTTTTGTTTTTTGTTGTACAAAAAAATGTTGAAAGGAAAAGTTGTTTGTTTTTGCTCATTATTTAATGAGGAAAATTATTTTTTTTTTAAGTTAAAAAAATTCTTCATTTTTGCAAGTACAACTTAAACCTCTCAAACTCTTTTAGTTTTATTCATTTTGTTTGGACAACTGAAAACTTTCAAAATTTTAAATTTTCTCTTTTTTTTCTAAAAGAGAACCGTTTTTCAAGTTTAAAAAAGTTCTACAAGTTTCAAAAAAGAAAAAGTTCAAAGAAGTTCAACCGTCAAACTAGTTTTTGACAAGTTTTTAACAGCCTAACCAGTTTCTAACGAGATTTTGACAAGTTCTCGAATTTCCCCAAATTTTAAGGAGACATTATCAAGGATTTCAAAGACTATAGGTATATTCGCTGTCAATTGTATCTTACAGACCGAAGAATACTAAACGAATTTAAATGTATACTAAAATAAACTAAATTTTACTAAACTAACTTAAAAACAAAGTTATTAAAAAAAAAAAAAAAAAAAATTCGTAACATTTTTGTTTTTTGTTGTACAAAAAAATGTTGAAAGGAAAAGTTGTTTGTTTTTGCTCATTATTTAATGAGGAAAATACTATAACTAAATTTTACTAAACTAACTTAAAAACAAAGTTATTTAAAAAAAAAAAATTCGTAACATTTTTGTTTTTTGTTGTACAAAAAAATGTTGAAAGGAAAAGTTGTTTGTTTTTGCTCATTATTTAATGAGGAAAATACTATAACTAAATTTTACTAAACTAACTTAAAAACAAAGTTATTTAAAAAAAAAAAAAAATTCGTAACATTTTTGTTTTTTGTTGTACAAAAAAATGTTGAAAGGAAAAGTTGTTTGTTTTTGCTCATTATTTAATGAGGAAAATACTATAACTAAATTTTACTAAACTAACTTAAAAACAAAGTTATTTAAAAAAAAAAATTCGTAACATTTTTGTTTTTTGTTGTACAAAAAAATGTTGAAAGGAAAAGTTGTTTGTTTTTGCTCATTATTTAATGAGGAAAATACTATAACTAAATTTTACTAAACTAACCTACAAACAAAGTTATTAAAAAAAAAAAAAAAAATTCGTAACATTTTTGTTTTTTGTTGTACAAAAAAATGTTGAAAGGAAAAGTTGTTTGTTTTTGCTCATTATTTAATGAGGAAAATTATTTTTTTTTAAGTTAAAAAAATTCTTCATTTTTGCAAGTACAACTTAAACCTCTCAAACTCTTTTAGTTTTATTCATTTTGTTTGGACAACTGAAAACTTTCAAAATTTTAAATTTTCACTTTTTTTTCTAAAAGAGAACCGTTTTTCAAGTTTAAAAAAGTTCTACAAGTTTCAAAAAAGAAAAAGTTCAAAGAAGTTCAACCGTCAAACTAGTTTTTGACAAGTTTTTAACAGCCTAACCAGTTTCTAACGAGATTTTGACAAGTTCTCGAATTTCTCCAAATTTTAAGGAGACATTATCAAGGATTTCAAAGACTATAGGTATATTCGCTGTCAATTGTATCTTACAGACCGAAGAATACTAAACGAATTTAAATGTATACTAAAATAAACTAAATTTTACTAAACTAACTTAAAAACAAAGTTATTAAAAAAAAAAAAAAATTCGTAACATTTTTGTTTTTTGTTGTACAAAAAAATGTTGAAAGGAAAAGTTGTTTGTTTTTGCTCATTATTTAATGAGGAAAATACTATAACTAAATTTTACTAAACTAACTTAAAAACAAAGTTATTAAAAAAAAAAATCGTAACATTTTTGTTTTTTGTTGTACAAAAAAATGTTGAAAGGAAAAGTTGTTTGTTTTTGCTCATTATTTAATGAGGAAAATACTATAACTAAATTTTACTAAACTAACTTAAAAACAAAGTTATTAAAAAAAAAAAAAAATTCGTAACATTTTTGTTTTTTGTTGTACAAAAAAATGTTGAAAGGAAAAGTTGTTTGTTTTTGCTCATTATTTAATGAGGAAAATTATTTTTTTTTAAGTTAAAAAAATTCTTCATTTTTGCAAGTACAACTTAAACCTCTCAAACTCTTTTAGTTTTATTCATTTTGTTTGGACAACTGAAAACTTTCAAAATTTTAAATTTTCACTTTTTTTTCTAAAAGAGAACCGTTTTTCAAGTTTAAAAAAGTTCTACAAGTTTCAAAAAAGAAAAAGTTCAAAGAAGTTCAACCGTCAAACTAGTTTTTGACAAGTTTTTAACAGCCTAACCAGTTTCTAACGAGATTTTGACAAGTTCTCGAATTTCTCTAAATTTTAAGGAGACATTATCAAGGATTTCAAAGACTATAGGTATATTCGCTGTCAATTGTATCTTACAGACCGAAGAATACTAAACGAATTTAAATGTATACTAAAATAAACTAAATTTTACTAAACTAACTTAAAAACAAAGTTATTAAAAAAAAAAAAAAAAATACGTAACATTTTTGTTTTTTGTTGTACAAAAAAATGTTGAAAGGAAAAGTTGTTTGTTTTTGCTCATTATTTAATGAGGAAAATACTATAACTAAATTTTACTAAACTAACTTAAAAACAAATTTATTAAAAAAAAAAAAATCGTAACATTTTTGTTTTTTGTTGTACAAAAAAATGTTGAAAGGAAAAGTTGTTTGTTTTTGCTCATTATTTAATGAGGAAAATTATTTTTTTTTTAAGTTAAAAAAATTCTTCATTTTTGCAAGTACAACTTAAACCTCTCAAACTCTTTTAGTTTTATTCATTTTGTTTGGACAACTGAAAACTTTCAAAATTTTAAATTTTCACTTTTTTTTCTAAAAGAGAACCGTTTTTCAAGTTTAAAAAAGTTCTACAAGTTTCAAAAAAGAAAAAGTTCAAAGAAGTTCAACCGTCAAACTAGTTTTTGACAAGTTTTTAACAGCCTAACCAGTTTCTAACGAGATTTTGACAAGTTCTCGAATTTCTCCAAATTTTAAGGAGACATTATCAAGGATTTCAAAGACTATAGGTATATTCGCTGTCAATTGTATCTTACAGACCGAAGAATACTAAACGAATTTAAATGTATACTAAAATAAACTAAATTTTACTAAACTAACTTAAAAACAAAGTTATTTAAAAAAAAAAAAAAATTCGTAACATTTTTGTTTTTTGTTGTACAAAAAAATGTTGAAAGGAAAAGTTGTTTGTTTTTGCTCATTATTTAATGAGGAAAATACTATAACTAAATTTTACTAAACTAACTTAAAAACAAAGTTATTTAAAAAAAAAAAAAAAATTCGTAACATTTTTGTTTTTTGTTGTACAAAAAAATGTTGAAAGGAAAAGTTGTTTGTTTTTGCTCATTATTTAATGAGGAAAATACTATAACTAAATTTTACTAAACTAACTTAAAAACAAAGTTATTTAAAAAAAAAAAATTCGTAACATTTTTGTTTTTTGTTGTACAAAAAAATGTTAAAGGAAAAGTTGTTTGTTTTTGCTCATTATTTAATGAGGAAAATACTATAACTAAATTTTACTAAACTAACTTAAAAACAAAGTTATTTAAAAAAAAAAAAAAATTCGTAACATTTTTGTTTTTTGTTGTACAAAAAAATGTTGAAAGGAAAAGTTGTTTGTTTTTGCTCATTATTTAATGAGGAAAATACTATAACTAAATTTTACTAAACTAACTTAAAAACAAAGTTATTAAAAAAAAAAAAAAAAAAATTCGTAACATTTTTGTTTTTTGTTGTACAAAAAAATGTTGAAAGGAAAAGTTGTTTGTTTTTGCTCATTATTTAATGAGGAAAATTATTTTTTTTTAAGTTAAAAAAATTCTTCATTTTTGCAAGTACAACTTAAACCTCTCAAACTCTTTTAGTTTTATTCATTTTGTTTGGACAACTGAAAACTTTCAAAATTTTAAATTTTCACTTTTTTTTCTAAAAGAGAACCGTTTTTCAAGTTTAAAAAAGTTCTACAAGTTTCAAAAAAGAAAAAGTTCAAAGAAGTTCAACCGTCAAACTAGTTTTTGACAAGTTTTTAACAGCCTAACCAGTTTCTAACGAGATTTTGACAAGTTCTCGAATTTCCCCAAATTTTAAGGAGACATTATCAAGGATTTCAAAGACTATAGGTATATTCGCTGTCAATTGTATCTTACAGACCGAAGAATACTAAACGAATTTAAATGTATACTAAAATAAACTAAATTTTACTAAACTAACTTAAAAACAAAGTTATTAAAAAAAAAAAAAATTCGTAACATTTTTGTTTTTTGTTGTACAAAAAAATGTTGAAAGGAAAAGTTGTTTGTTTTTGCTCATTATTTAATGAGGAAAATACTATAACTAAATTTTAATAAACTAACTTAAAAACAAAGTTATTTAAAAAAAAAAAAAAAAAATTCGTAACATTTTTGTTTTTTGTTGTACAAAAAAATGTTGAAAGGAAAAGTTGTTTGTTTTTGCTCATTATTTAATGAGGAAAATACTATAACTAAATTTTACTAAACTAACTTAAAAACAAAGTTATTAAAAAAAAAAAAAAAAAAAAATTCGTAACATTTTTGTTTTTTGTTGTACAAAAAAATGTTGAAAGGAAAAGTTGTTTGTTTTTGCTCATTATTTAATGAGGAAAATTATTTTTTTTTAAGTTAAAAAAATTCTTCATTTTTGCAAGTACAACTTAAACCTCTCAAACTCTTTTAGTTTTATTCATTTTGTTTGGACAACTGAAAACTTTCAAAATTTTAAATTTTCACTTTTTTTTCTAAAAGAGAACCGTTTTTCAAGTTTAAAAAAGTTCTACAAGTTTCAAAAAAGAAAAAGTTCAAAGAAGTTCAACCGTCAAACTAGTTTTTGACAAGTTTTTAACAGCCTAACCAGTTTCTAACGAGATTTTGACAAGTTCTCGAATTTCTCCAAATTTTAAGGAGACATTATCAAGGATTTCAAAGACTATAGGTATATTCGCTGTCAATTGTATCTTACAGACCGAAGAATACTAAACGAATTTAAATGTATACTAAAATAAACTAAATTTTACTAAACTAACTTAAAAACAAAGTTATTTAAAAAAAAAAAAAATTCGAAACATTTTTGTTTTTTGTTTTACAAAAAAATGTTGAAAGGAAAAGTTGTTTGTTTTTGCTCATTATTTAATGAGGAAAATACTATAACTAAATTTTACTAAACTAACTTAAAAACAAAGTTATTTAAAAAAAAAAAAAAAAAAAAAAATTCGTAACATTTTTGTTTTTTGTTGTACAAAAAAATGTTAAAGGAAAAGTTGTTTGTTTTTGCTCATTATTTAATGAGGAAAATACTATAACTAAATTTTACTAAACTAACTTAAAAACAAAGTTATTTAAAAAAAAAAAAAAAATTCGTAACATTTTTGTTTTTTGTTGTACAAAAAAATGTTGAAAGGAAAAGTTGTTTGTTTTTGCTCATTATTTAATGAGGAAAATTATTTTTTTTTAAGTTAAAAAAATTCTTCATTTTTGCAAGTACAACTTAAACCTCTCAAACTCTTTTAGTTTTATTCATTTTGTTTGGACAACTGAAAACTTTCAAAATTTTAAATTTTCACTTTTTTTTCTAAAAGAGAACCGTTTTTCAAGTTTAAAAAAGTTCTACAAGTTTCAAAAAAGAAAAAGTTCAAAGAAGTTCAACCGTCAAACTAGTTTTTGACAAGTTTTTAACAGCCTAACCAGTTTCTAACGAGATTTTGACAAGTTCTCGAATTTCTCCAAATTTTAAGGAGACATTATCAAGGATTTCAAAGACTATAGGTATATTCGCTGTCAATTGTATCTTACAGACCGAAGAATACTAAACGAATTTAAATGTATACTAAAATAAACTAAATTTTACTAAACTAACTTAAAAACAAAGTTATTAAAAAAAAAAAAAAAAAAAAATTCGTAACATTTTTGTTTTTTGTTGTACAAAAAAATGTTGAAAGGAAAAGTTGTTTGTTTTTGCTCATTATTTAATGAGGAAAATACTATAACTAAATTTTACTAAACTAACTTAAAAACAAAGTTATTTAAAAAAAAAAAATTCGTAACATTTTTGTTTTTTGTTGTACAAAAAAATGTTAAAGGAAAAGTTGTTTGTTTTTGCTCATTATTTAATGAGGAAAATACTATAACTAAATTTTACTAAACTAACTTAAAAACAAAGTTATTTAAAAAAAAAAAAAAAATTCGTAACATTTTTGTTTTTTGTTGTACAAAAAAATGTTGAAAGGAAAAGTTGTTTGTTTTTGCTCATTATTTAATGAGGAAAATTATTTTTTTTTAAGTTAAAAAAATTCTTCATTTTTGCAAGTACAACTTAAACCTCTCAAACTCTTTTAGTTTTATTCATTTTGTTTGGACAACTGAAAACTTTCAAAATTTTAAATTTTCACTTTTTTTTCTAAAAGAGAACCGTTTTTCAAGTTTAAAAAAGTTCTACAAGTTTCAAAAAAGAAAAAGTTCAAAGAAGTTCAACCGTCAAACTAGTTTTTGACAAGTTTTTAACAGCCTAACCAGTTTCTAACGAGATTTTGACAAGTTCTCGAATTTCTCCAAATTTTAAGGAGACATTATCAAGGATTTCAAAGACTATAGGTATATTCGCTGTCAATTGTATCTTACAGACCGAAGAATACAAAACGAATTTAAATGTATACTAAAATAAACTAAATTTTACTAAACTAACTTAAAAACAAAGTTATTAAAAAAAAAAAAATTCGTAACATTTTTGTTTTTTGTTGTACAAAAAAATGTTGAAAGGAAAAGTTGTTTGTTTTTGCTCATTATTTAATGAGGAAAATACTATAACTAAATTTTACTAAACTAACTTAAAAACAAAGTTATTTAAAAAAAAAAATTCGTAACATTTTTGTTTTTTGTTGTACAAAAAAATGTTGAAAGGAAAAGTTGTTTGTTTTTGCTCATTATTTAATGAGGAAAATACTATAACTAAATTTTACTAAACTAACTTAAAAACAAAGTTATTTAAAAAAAAAAAAAAAATTCGTAACATTTTTGTTTTTTGTTGTACAAAAAAATGTTGAAAGGAAAAGTTGTTTGTTTTTGCTCATTATTTAATGAGGAAAATAATATAACTAAATTTTAATAAACTAACTTAAAAACACATTTATTTAAAAAAAAAAAAAAAAAAAAATCGTAACATTTTTGTTTTTTGTTGTACAAAAAAATGTTGAAAGGAAAAGTTGTTTGTTTTTGCTCATTATTTAATGAGGAAAATTATTTTTTTTTAAGTTAAAAAAATTCTTCATTTTTGCAAGTACAACTTAAACCTCTCAAACTCTTTTAGTTTTATTCATTTTGTTTGGACAACTGAAAACTTTCAAAATTTTAAATTTTCACTTTTTTTTCTAAAAGAGAACCGTTTTTCAAGTTTAAAAAAGTTCTACAAGTTTCAAAAAAGAAAAAGTTCAAAGAAGTTCAACCGTCAAACTAGTTTTTGACAAGTTTTTAACAGCCTAACCAGTTTCTAACGAGATTTTGACAAGTTCTCGAATTTCCCCAAATTTTAAGGAGACATTATCAAGGATTTCAAAGACTATAGGTATATTCGCTGTCAATTGTATCTTACAGACCGAAGAATACTAAACGAATTTAAATGTATACTAAAATAAACTAAATTTTACTAAACTAACTTAAAAACAAAGTTATTAAAAAAAAAAAAATCGTAACATTTTTGTTTTTTGTTGTACAAAAAAATGTTGAAAGGAAAAGTTGTTTGTTTTTGCTCATTATTTAATGAGGAAAATACTATAACTAAATTTTACTAAACTAACTTAAAAACAAAGTTATTTAAAAAAAAAAATTCGTAACATTTTTGTTTTTTGTTGTACAAAAAAATGTTAAAGGAAAAGTTGTTTGTTTTTGCTCATTATTTAATGAGGAAAATACTATAACTAAATTTTACTAAACTAACTTAAAAACAAAGTTATTAAAAAAAAAAAAAAAAAAAAAATTCGTAACATTTTTGTTTTTTGTTGTACAAAAAAATGTTGAAAGGAAAAGTTGTTTGTTTTTGCTCATTATTTAATGAGGAAAATACTATAACTAAATTTTACTAAACTAACTTAAAAACAAAGTTATTTAAAAAAAAAAAATTCGTAACATTTTTGTTTTTTGTTGTACAAAAAAATGTTAAAGGAAAAGTTGTTTGTTTTTGCTCATTATTTAATGAGGAAAATACTATAACTAAATTTTACTAAACTAACTTAAAAACAAAGTTATTAAAAAAAAATTCGTAACATTTTTGTTTTTTGTTGTACAAAAAAATGTTGAAAGGAAAAGTTGTTTGTTTTTGCTCATTATTTAATGAGGAAAATTATTTTTTTTTAAGTTAAAAAAATTCTTCATTTTTGCAAGTACAACTTAAACCTCTCAAACTCTTTTAGTTTTATTCATTTTGTTTGGACAACTGAAAACTTTCAAAATTTTAAATTTTCACTTTTTTTTCTAAAAGAGAACCGTTTTTCAAGTTTAAAAAAGTTCTACAAGTTTCAAAAAAGAAAAAGTTCAAAGAAGTTCAACCGTCAAACTAGTTTTTGACAAGTTTTTAACAGCCTAACCAGTTTCTAACGAGATTTTGACAAGTTCTCGAATTTCTCCAAATTTTAAGGAGACATTATCAAGGATTTCAAAGACTATAGGTATATTCGCTGTCAATTGTATCTTACAGACTGAAGAATACTAAACGAATTTAAATGTATACTAAAATAAACTAAATTTTACTAAACTAACTTAAAAACAAAGTTATTAAAAAAAAAAAAAATTCGTAACATTTTTGTTTTTTGTTGTACAAAAAAATGTTGAAAGGAAAAGTTGTTTGTTTTTGCTCATTATTTAATGAGGAAAATACTATAACTAAATTTTACTAAACTAACTTAAAAACAAAGTTATTAAAAAAAAAAAAAAAAAAAAAATTCGTAACATTTTTGTTTTTTGTTGTACAAAAAAATGTTGAAAGGAAAAGTTGTTTGTTTTTGCTCATTATTTAATGAGGAAAATTATTTTTTTTTAAGTTAAAAAAATTCTTCATTTTTGCAAGTACAACTTAAACCTCTCAAACTCTTTTAGTTTTATTCATTTTGTTTGGACAACTGAAAACTTTCAAAATTTTAAATTTTCACTTTTTTTTCTAAAAGAGAACCGTTTTTCAAGTTTAAAAAAGTTCTACAAGTTTCAAAAAAGAAAAAGTTCAAAGAAGTTCAACCGTCAAACTAGTTTTTGACAAGTTTTTAACAGCCTAACCAGTTTCTAACGAGATTTTGACAAGTTCTCGAATTTCTCCAAATTTTAAGGAGACATTATCAAGGATTTCAAAGACTATAGGTATATTCGCTGTCAATTGTATCTTACAGACCGAAGAATACTAAACGAATTTAAATGTATACTAAAATAAACTAAATTTTACTAAACTAACTTAAAAACAAAGTTATTAAAAAAAAAAAATTCGTAACATTTTTGTTTTTTGTTGTACAAAAAAATGTTGAAAGGAAAAGTTGTTTGTTTTTGCTCATTATTTAATGAGGAAAATACTATAACTAAATTTTACTAAACTAACTTAAAAACAAAGTTATTTAAAAAAAAAAAAAAATTCGTAACATTTTTGTTTTTTGTTGTACAAAAAAATGTTGAAAGGAAAAGTTGTTTGTTTTTGCTCATTATTTAATGAGGAAAATTATTTTTTTTTAAGTTAAAAAAATTCTTCATTTTTGCAAGTACAACTTAAACCTCTCAAACTCTTTTAGTTTTATTCATTTTGTTTGGACAACTGAAAACTTTCAAAATTTTAAATTTTCACTTTTTTTTCTAAAAGAGAACCGTTTTTCAAGTTTAAAAAAGTTCTACAAGTTTCAAAAAAGAAAAAGTTCAAAGAAGTTCAACCGTCAAACTAGTTTTTGACAAGTTTTTAACAGCCTAACCAGTTTCTAACGAGATTTTGACAAGTTCTCGAATTTCTCCAAATTTTAAGGAGACATTATCAAGGATTTCAAAGACTATAGGTATATTCGCTGTCAATTGTATCTTACAGACCGAAGAATACTAAACGAATTTAAATGTATACTAAAATAAACTAAATTTTACTAAACTAACTTAAAAACAAAGTTATTAAAAAAAAAAAAAATTCGTAACATTTTTGTTTTTTGTTGTACAAAAAAATGTTGAAAGGAAAAGTTGTTTGTTTTTGCTTATTATTTAATGAGGAAAATACTATAACTAAATTTTACTAAACTAACTTAAAAACAAAGTTA
>JAVJHR010000094.1:0-20692 GCA_032872475.1 Leptopilina myrica (nomen nudum)
AATACAAAACGTATAATTTCTAAAATTACAGTAAAACGTGAGGTGTTAAAATAACACCAGAATGGATTAAAATAATCTGCAACAGTTTAATCCCTCTAGAATTAAATTAACACCAAAAAGGATTAAAATTTTACAATTTAAAAATTTACAAATAAAATTTTTAATTTCACAAATTTCAATTCTCTTTATAAATAAACTTCTTCACTGATATTTATTTATTTTTAATCCAATTTTAATCAAATTCCTCGAAAAATGTAATTATTCTTAAAAAATCTTTTTAAAATTCATCAAAAGAATTTAACGATTTCAAAAATTTGTTGATAACAGTAAAATTGTAGTTAAAAATTGTTGAAAATAATAATTAAATTGAAATAATGAAAATCATTTTGAAGGAGTATAATATTCTTATAATATAAATCAATGATTTTATTATACTTGGTCATCTTTAATTATTATAAAATATGAAGAAATCGATCACTAGTTATATCGATATCTTCATGTTTTATACTTATAAAAAAATGTAATAAACTAAAATTTCATTTATTGTAAAAAATAATACCAAAAATTGATTATTTTAATCTTTTTTGATGTTAATTTAATCTGCAACACTTTTTAATACCTCCCCAGTAGCACGTAATATTACTAACATTACAACATGATTCTAGAACCATTGGTAATATTAAGGCAATATTGGTAATGTTAGGGAAGTTCTCTCAATATTGCTGTAATATTACGTGCTACTGGGGCTCACGAATTACTGTGATATTCCCATTCATAAGCAATCGCTTATTAAAAACTAAAACTATAAATTTACATCATCAGCAATTTTCTATTCATTTTGGAATTGATTAATTTCATTTTTCTGTTAATTCTGCAATAAAGCATCGAATGTAAATGTTTTAGAGGATTCGTATTTACCTCTACCACGAAAATGATTACAACGGTCGTAATGTAATCACCTGATATTTCAGCAATTAACTCCTTAATATTTGTATTGCTGACGAATTTTGTTGATCACAATCAAATATAGAACAATGTAGTGGTACATTCATTCTAACTTGATAGATTTCGGTACAGCAGTAGTAAATTTTATTAAAAATTCTAGCCTGAGATGCTTCTAGAGTTTCTAATTACTAAATTTTAAATTCCAAAATCTTCAAATCTGAATTAAATTTAATTTATATTAAAATTACAAAGATTTAGTTGAAATTAAAACCACATAGTGCAATCTAAAAAGCAAAAGATATATATGCTTAATGACTCCTATACAATCGCTAAACAATAAATAAATCTCTATATGCAGCAATTTGCGAGAACTGCATTCCATAATAAGCAAATACTTATCTATACATAAATTAGTTAATAACACTTTTTAGTTCGTTCTGCAATAGAAAATTAATTTAAAATGGTATCCACAATTCGCATTTGTCTCAATTATCAAACTAATTAAAATAGTCTTAATATAATTGCCTCATAATGCAGCAATTTACACTTGAATCTTATTAATGCTGACAAATTTGATTGTTTATAATAACCATATGCAAAACAATTTGCCTTACTTACATTCTGAACTAATAATTTTCGATAGAATATTAGTATATTTCATTAAAAACTTTGACATTAAGCGATTATACACTTTATTTTTAATAAAATCTTATTTCCAATTCGTTGAAACCCCAAATAAATTTACTGCATAACAAATTTAGCTTTAGCTAAAATTAAATTTGCATAATGGTCAGTAGAATGCAAAAGATAAAATTACTTAAAGATATACAGTCGCAAGTACTCCATACTCTATCAATAAATCTGTGGATATAGCAGTTTGCAAACTATCCACTTTTATATTATTCAGTAAAACTTTTTAATGAATTTTGTCATAGGACATCCATTACAAATGTTTTAGATGATTCGTGCTTTCCTTAATTACCAAAATAATTAGAAAAGCCACAATTAAATCGCCTCAAATCGCAGCACTTGATTCTTAAAGATCATTAATGCAGGCCCATTTCGATTTTTATAATCACATGGAAATCAATTTACCATACATTCACACTCAATTAAAAGTTTTCCTTACAACAATAGTAAATTTTATTAAAAAGTTCGATATTTTTTGATTCCACACTTTATGCTTATTGAAATTTAAATTGCAAAACCTTGGAATCCAAATTAAATATATTTAATCGTAACTAGATAAAGATTTAGCAAAAATTTAATTATATCGTACTTGGTAACATGCGACAGGTACAATTGCTCAAAGATTTCAAGTCTTAAGCAATCCCTAAGACATAAATAAATCTGTGGATGTAGCAATTTGTAATAACTTGATTTCCGTAATCAGCAATTTGCTATTCATTCTTGAATTAATTAATTACCCTTTTTAGTGAACTCTGCAATAGAATATTCATTTGTATTTGTTTAAGACGATTTCTATTTTTCTTAACAACTGAAATAATTAAAAAGAATCTCAATATAAACACCTACTATATGCAGCAATTGACTCCTAAATCGTTTGCATGCTGACAAATTTAGTTCTATGTCATTAAATTTTGAACTCCTTAGCCTATCATCATACGGAATTATTAGGTTTCATCATTACAAGAAATCTATTTAATTATTTTTCTAAGTGGTTTTTCTGCATTTGAATTTTGTCAAAAATTCAAAAAATTGACAAAACGCAAGTCTTTATTTGATGATTCTCGGCACCAGCGAATCCAATCGATTTCAAACCGCGGGTGTTGAAAAGCTGAAGCTTTCAACTTTCTCAGGCACTACAAGAAGTTTATTTAATAATTTTTTGGAAAAAGGTCTGTAACTTTTTTAGTTTTGGTCCTAGAAAAATGCGTCTAAAGAAGAAGTTGTTTGTTTTTGTTCAAATTGCCAGGAAAAAAATGAAAAACACTTTTAAAATAAAATGGTGAAAAGTTACCGAAAACTCAAATTTCAAAATGAAAAAATGTCGGTTTTTTTGGAATAAGCACTGTAACTTTTTTAATTTTCGTCCTAGAAAAATGCGTCTAAAGAAGAAGTTGTTTGTTTTCGTTCAAATTGTCAGGAAAAAAGTGAAAAACACTTTTAAAATAAAATGGTGAAAAGTTACCGAAAACTCAAATTTCAAAATGAAAAAATGTCGGTGTTTTTGGAAAAAGGTCTGTAACTTTTTTAGTTTTGGTCCTAGAAAAATGCGTCTAAAGAAGAAGTTGTTTGTTTTTGTTCAAATTGCCAGGAAAAAAATGAAAAACACTTTTAAAATAAAATGGTGAAAAGTTACCGAAAACTCAAATTTCAAAATGAAAAAATGTCGGTGTTTTTGGAAAAAGGTCTGTAACTTTTTTAATTTTTGTCCTAGAAAAATGCGTCTAAAGAAGAAGTTGTTTGTTTTCGTTCAAATTGTCAGGAAAAAAGTGAAAAACACTTTTAAAATAAAATGGTGAAAAGTTACCGAAAACTCAAATTTCAAAATGAAAAAATGTCGGTGTTTTTGGCAAAAGGTCTGTAACTTTTTTAATTTTTGTCCTAGAAAAATGCGTCTAAAGAAGAAGTTGTTTGTTTTCGTTCAAATTGTCAGGAAAAAAGTGAAAAACACTTTTAAAATAAAATGGTGAAAAGTTACCGAAAACTCAAATTTCAAAATGTCGGTGTTTTTGGAAAAAGGTCTGTAACTTTTTTAATTTTTGTCCTAGAAAAATGCGTCTAAAGAAGAAGTTGTTTGTTTTCGTTCAAATTGTCAGGAAAAAAGTGAAAAACACTTTTAAAATAAAATGGTGAAAAGTTACCGAAAACTCAAATTTCAAAATGAAAAAATGTCGGTGTTTTTGGAAAAAGGTCTGTAACTTTTTTAATTTTTGTCCTAGAAAAATGCGTCTAAAGAAGAAGTTGTTTGTTTTTGTACAAATTGTCAGAAAAAAAGTGAAAAACGCTTTAAAAATAAATTGGTGAAAAGTTACCGAAAACTCAAATTTCAAAATTTAAAAATGTCGGTTTTTTTGGAATAAGCACTGTAACTTTTTTTATTTTTGTCCTAGAAAAATGCGTCTAAAGAAGAAGTTGTTTGTTTTTGTACAAATTGTCAGGAAAAAAGTGAAAAACACTTTTAAAATAAAATGGTGAAAAGTTACCGAAAACTCAAATTTCAAAATGAAAAAATGTCGGTGTTTGTGGAAAAAGGTCTGTAACTTTTTTAATTTTTGTCCTAGAAAAATGCGTCTAAAGAAGAAGTTGTTTGTTTTTGTACAAATTGTCAAGAAAAAAGTGAAAAACACTTTAAAAATAAAATGGTGAAAAGTTACCGAAAACTCAAATTTCAAAATGAAAAAATGTCGGTGTTTTTGGCAAAAGGTCTGTAACTTTTTTAATTTTTGTCCTAGAAAAATGCGTCTAAAGAAGAAGTTGTTTGTTTTCGTTCAAATTGTCAGGAAAAAAGTGAAAAACACTTTTAAAATAAAATGGTGAAAAGTTACCGAAAACTCAAATTTCAAAATGAAAAAATGTCGGTGTTTTTGGCAAAAGGTCTGTAACTTTTTTAATTTTTGTCCTAGAAAAATGCGTCTAAAGAAGAAGTTGTTTGTTTTCGTTCAAATTGTCAGGAAAAAAGTGAAAAACACTTTTAAAATAAAATGGTGAAAAGTTACCGAAAACTCAAATTTCAAAATGAAAAAATGTCGGTGTTTTTGGAAAAAGGTCTGTAACTTTTTTAATTTTTGTCCTAGAAAAATGCGTCTAAAGAAGAAGTTGTTTTTTTTTGTACAAATTGTCATGAAAAAAGTGAAAAACACTTTTAAAATAAAATGGTGAAAAGTTACCGAAAACTCAAATTTCAAAATGAAAAAATGTCAGTGTTTTTGGAAAAAGGTCTGTAACTTTTTTAATTTTTGTCCTAGAAAAATGCGTCTAAAGAAGAAGTTGTTTGTTTTCGTTCAAATTGTCAGGAAAAAAGTGAAAAACACTTTTAAAATAAAATGGTGAAAAGTTACCGAAAACTCAAATTTCAAAATGTCGGTGTTTTTGGAAAAAGGTCTGTAACTTTTTTAATTTTTGTCCTAGAAAAATGCGTCTAAAGAAGAAGTTGTTTGTTTTCGTTCAAATTGTCAGGAAAAAAGTGAAAAACACTTTTAAAATAAAATGGTGAAAAGTTACGGAAAACTCAAATTTCAAAATGTCGGTGTTTTTGGAAAAAGGTCTGTAACTTTTTTAATTTTTGTCCTAGAAAAATGCGTCTAAAGAAGAAATTGTTTGTTTTTGTTCAAATTGTCAGGAAAAAAGTGAAAAACACTTTTAAAATAAAATGGTGAAAAGTTACCGAAAACTCAAATTTCAAAATGAAAAAATGTCGGTGTTTTTGGAAAAAGGTCTGTAACTTTTTTAATTTTTGTCCTAGAAAAATGCGTCTAAAGAAGAAGTTGTTTCTTTTTGTACAAATTGTCAGGAAAAAAGTGAAAAACACTTTTAAAATAAAATGGTGAAAAGTTACCGAAAACTCAAATTTCAAAATGAAAAAATGTCGGTGTTTTTGGAAAAAGGTCTGTAACTTTTTTAATTTTTGTCCTAGAAAAATGCGTCTAAAGAAGAAGTTGTTTCTTTTTGTACAAATTGTCAGGAAAAAAGTGAAAAACACTTTTAAAATAAAATGGTGAAAAGTTACCGAAAACTCAAATTTCAAAATTTAAAAATGTCGGTGTTTTTGGAAAAAGGTCTGTAACTTTTTTAATTTTTGTCCTAGAAAAATGCGTCTAAAGAAGAAGTTGTTGGTTTGTGTACAAATTGTCAGGAAAAAAGTGAAAAACACTTTAAAAATAAAATGGTGAAAAGTTACCGAAAATTCAAATTTCAAAATGAAAAAATGTCGGTGTTTTTGGAAAAAGGTCTGTAACTTTTTTAATTTTTGTCCTAGAAAAATGCGTCTAAAGAAGAAGTTGTTTGTTTTTGTTCAAATTGTCAGGAAAAAAGTGAAAAACGCTTTAAAAATAAACTGGTGAAAAGTTACCGAAAACTCAAATTTCAAAATTTAAAAATGTCGGTGTTTTTGGAAAAAGGTCTGTAACTTTTTTAATTTTTGTCCTAGAAAAATGCGTCTAAAGAAGAAGTTGTTTGTTTTCGTTCAAATTGTCAGGAAAAAAGTGAAAAACACTTTTAAAATAAAATGGTGAAAAGTTACCGAAAACTCAAATTTCAAAATGAAAAAATGTCGGTGTTTTTGGAAAAAGGTCTGTAACTTTTTTAATTTTTGTCCTAGAAAAATGCGTCTAAAGAAGAAGTTGTTTGTTTTTGTACAAATTGTCAGAAAAAAAGTGAAAAACGCTTTAAAAATAAATTGGTGAAAAGTTACCGAAAACTCAAATTTCAAAATTTAAAAATGTCGGTTTTTTTGGAATAAGCACTGTAACTTTTTTTATTTTTGTCCTAGAAAAATGCGTCTAAAGAAGAAGTTGTTTGTTTTTGTACAAATTGTCAGGAAAAAAGTGAAAAACACTTTTAAAATAAAATGGTGAAAAGTTACCGAAAACTCAAATTTCAAAAATGTCGGTGTTTTTGGAAAAAGTTCTGTAACTTTTTTAATTTTTGTCCTAGAAAAATGCGTCTAAAGAAGAAGTTGTTTTTTTTTGTACAAATTGTCATGAAAAAAGTGAAAAACACTTTTAAAATAAAATGGTGAAAAGTTACCGAAAACTCAAATTTCAAAATGAAAAAATGTCAGTGTTTTTGGAAAAAGGTCTGTAACTTTTTTAATTTTTGTCCTAGAAAAATGCGTCTAAAGAAGAAGTTGTTTGTTTTCGTTCAAATTGTCAGGAAAAAAGTGAAAAACACTTTTAAAATAAAATGGTGAAAAGTTACGGAAAACTCAAATTTCAAAATGAAAAAATGTCGGTGTTTTTGGAAAAAGGTCTGTAACTTTTTTAATTTTTGTCCTAGAAAAATGCGTCTAAAGAAGAAGTTGTTTCTTTTTGTACAAATTGTCAGGAAAAAAGTGAAAAACACTTTTAAAATAAAATGGTGAAAAGTTACCGAAAACTCAAATTTCAAAATGAAAAAATGTCGGTGTTTTTGGAAAAAGGTCTGTAACTTTTTTAATTTTTGTCCTAGAAAAATGCGTCTAAAGAAGAAGTTGTTTGTTTTTGTACAAATTGTCAGGAAAAAAGTGAAAAACACTTTTAAAATAAAATGGTGAAAAGTTACCGAAAACTCAAATTTCAAAATTTAAAAATGTCGGTGTTTTTGGAAAAAGGTCTGTAACTTTTTTAATTTTTGTCCTAGAAAAATGCGTCTAAAGAAGAAGTTGTTGGTTTGTGTACAAATTGTCAGGAAAAAAGTGAAAAACACTTTAAAAATAAAATGGTGAAAAGTTACCGAAAATTCAAATTTCAAAATGAAAAAATGTCGGTGTTTTTGGAAAAAGGTCTGTAACTTTTTTAATTTTTGTCCTAGAAAAATGCGTCTAAAGAAGAAGTTGTTTGTTTTTGTTCAAATTGTCAGGAAAAAAGTGAAAAACGCTTTAAAAATAAACTGGTGAAAAGTTACCGAAAACTCAAATTTCAAAATTTAAAAATGTCGGTGTTTTTGGAAAAAGGTCTGTAACTTTTTTAATTTTTGTCCTAGAAAAATGCGTCTAAAGAAGAAGTTGTTTGTTTTTGTACAAATTGTCAGGAAAAAAGTGAAAAACACTTTTAAAATAAAATGGTGAAAAGTTACCGAAAACTCAAATTTCAAAATTTAAAAATGTCGGTGTTTTTGGAAAAAGGTCTGTAACTTTTTTAATTTTTGTCCTAGAAAAATGCGTCTAAAGAAGAAGTTGTTTGTTTTTGTACAAATTGTCAGGAAAAAAGTGAAAAACACTTTAAAAATAAAATGGTGAAAAGTTACCGAAAACTCAAATTTCAAAATGAAAAAATGTCGGTGTTTTTGGAAAAAGGTCTGTAACTTTTTTAATTTTTGTCCTAGAAAAATGCGTCTAAAGAAGAAGTTGTTTGTTTTTGTTCAAATTGTCAGGAAAAAAGTGAAAAACGCTTTAAAAATAAAATGGTGAAAAGTTACCGAAAACTCAAATTTCAAAATTTAAAAATGTCGGTGTTTTTGGAAAAAGGTCTGTAACTTTTTTAATTTTTGTCCTAGAAAAATGCGTCTAAAGAAGAAGTTGTTTGTTTTCGTTCAAATTGTCAGGAAAAAAGTGAAAAACACTTTTAAAATAAAATGGTGAAAAGTTACCGAAAACTCAAATTTCAAAATGAAAAAATGTCGGTGTTTTTGGAAAAAGGTCTGTAACTTTTTTAATTTTTGTCCTAGAAAAATGCGTCTAAAGAAGAAGTTGTTTGTTTTTGTACAAATTGTCAGAAAAAAAGTGAAAAACGCTTTAAAAATAAATTGGTGAAAAGTTACCGAAAACTCAAATTTCAAAATTTAAAAATGTCGGTTTTTTTGGAATAAGCACTGTAACTTTTTTTATTTTTGTCCTAGAAAAATGCGTCTAAAGAAGAAGTTGTTTGTTTTTGTACAAATTGTCAGGAAAAAAGTGAAAAACACTTTTAAAATAAAATGGTGAAAAGTTACCGAAAACTCAAATTTCAAAATGTCGGTGTTTTTGGAAAAAGGTCTGTAACTTTTTTAATTTTTGTCCTAGAAAAATGCGTCTAAAGAAGAAGTTGTTTTTTTTTGTACAAATTGTCATGAAAAAAGTGAAAAACACTTTTAAAATAAAATGGTGAAAAGTTACCGAAAACTCAAATTTCAAAATGAAAAAATGTCAGTGTTTTTGGAAAAAGGTCTGTAACTTTTTTAATTTTTGTCCTAGAAAAATGCGTCTAAAGAAGAAGTTGTTTGTTTTCGTTCAAATTGTCAGGAAAAAAGTGAAAAACACTTTTAAAATAAAATGGTGAAAAGTTACCGAAAACTCAAATTTCAAAATGAAAAAATGTCGGTGTTTTTGGAAAAAGGTCTGTAACTTTTTTAATTTTTGTCCTAGAAAAATGCGTCTAAAGAAGAAGTTGTTTGTTTTTGTACAAATTGTCAGGAAAAAAGTGAAAAACACTTTTAAAATAAAATGGTGAAAAGTTACCGAAAACTCAAATTTCAAAATGAAAAAATGTCGGTGTTTTTGGAAAAAGGTCTGTAACTTTTTTAATTTTTGTCCTAGAAAAATGCGTCTAAAGAAGAAGTTGTTTGTTTTTGTACAAATTGTCAGGAAAAAAGTGAAAAACACTTTTAAAATAAAATGGTGAAAAGTTACCGAAAACTCAAATTTCAAAATTTAAAAATGTCGGTGTTTTTGGAAAAAGGTCTGTAACTTTTTTAATTTTTGTCCTAGAAAAATGCGTCTAAAGAAGAAGTTGTTTGTTTTTGTTCAAATTGTCAGGAAAAAAGTGAAAAACACTTTAAAAATAAAATGGTGAAAAGTTACCGAAAACTCAAATTTCAAAATGAAAAAATGTCGGTGTTTTTGGAAAAAGGTCTGTAACTTTTTTAATTTTTGTCCTAGAAAAATGCGTCTAAAGAAGAAGTTGTTTGTTTTTGTTCAAATTGTCAGGAAAAAAGTGAAAAACGCTTTAAAAATAAATTGGTGAAAAGTTACCGAAAACTCAAATTTCAAAATTTAAAAATGTCGGTGTTTTTGGAAAAAGGTCTGTAACTTTTTTAATTTTTGTCCTAGAAAAATGCGTCTAAAGAAGAAGTTGTTTGTTTTTGTTCAAATTGTCAGGAAAAAAGTGAAAAACACTTTTAAAATAAAATGGTGAAAAGTTACCGAAAACTCAAATTTCAAAATTTAAAAATGTCGGTGTTTTTGGAAAAAGGTCTGTAACTTTTTTAATTTTTGTCCTAGAAAAATGCGTCTAAAGAAGAAGTTGTTTGTTTTTGTACAAATTGTCAGAAAAAAAGTGAAAAACGCTTTAAAAATAAATTGGTGAAAAGTTACCGAAAACTCAAATTTCAAAATTTAAAAATGTCGGTTTTTTTGGAATAAGCACTGTAACTATTTTTATTTTTGTCCTAGAAAAATGCGTCTAAAGAAGAAGTTGTTTGTTTTTGTACAAATTGTCAGGAAAAAAGTGAAAAACACTTTTAAAATAAAATGGTGAAAAGTTACCGAAAACTCAAATTTCAAAATGAAAAAATGTCGGTGTTTTTGGAAAAAGGTCTGTAACTTTTTTAATTTTTGTCCTAGAAAAATGCGTCTAAAGAAGAAGTTGTTTGTTTTTGTTCAAATTGTCAAGAAAAAAGTGAAAAACACTTTTAAAATAAAATGGTGAAAAGTTACCGAAAACTCAAATTTCAAAATGAAAAAATGTCGGTGTTTTTGGAAAAAGGTCTGTAACTTTTTTAATTTTTGTCCTAGAAAAATGCGTCTAAAGAAGAAGTTGTTTGTTTTTGTACAAATTGTCAGGAAAAAAGTGAAAAACACTTTAAAAATAAATTGGTGAAAAGTTACCGAAAACTCAAATTTCAAAATTTAAAAATGTCGGTTTTTTTGGAATAAGCACTGTAACTTTTTTAATTTTTGTCCTAGAAAAATGCGTCTAAAGAAGAAGTTGTTTGTTTTTGTTCAAATTGTCAGCAAAAAGTGAAAAACACTTTAAAAATAAAATGGTGAAAAGTTACCGAAAATTCAAATTTCAAAATGAAAAAATGTCGGTGTTTTTGGAAAAAGGTCTGTAACTTTTTTAATTTTTGTCCTAGAAAAATGCGTCTAAAGAAGAAGTTGTTTGTTTTTGTTCAAATTGTCAGGAAAAAAGTGAAAAACACTTTTAAAATAAAATGGTGAAAAGTTACCGAAAACTCAAATTTCAAAATTTAAAAATGTCGGTGTTTTTGGAAAAAGGTCTGTAACTTTTTTAATTTTTGTCCTAGAAAAATGCGTCTAAAGAAGAAGTTGTTTGTTTTTGTACAAATTGTCAGGAAAAAAGTGAAAAACACTTTAAAAATAAAATGGTGAAAAGTTACCGAAAATTCAAATTTCAAAATGAAAAAATGTCGGTGTTTTTGGAAAAAGGTCTGTAACTTTTTTAATTTTTGTCCTAGAAAAATGCGTCTAAAGAAGAAGTTGTTTGTTTTTGTTCAAATTGTCAGGAAAAAAGTGAAAAACGCTTTAAAAATAAATTGGTGAAAAGTTACCGAAAACTCAAATTTCAAAATTTAAAAATGTCGGTGTTTTTGGAAAAAGGTCTGTAACTTTTTTAATTTTTGTCCTAGAAAAATGCGTCTAAAGAAGAAGTTGTTTGTTTTCGTTCAAATTGTCAGGAAAAAAGTGAAAAACACTTTTAAAATAAAATGGTGAAAAGTTACCGAAAACTCAAATTTCAAAATGAAAAAATGTCGGTGTTTTTGGAAAAAGGTCTGTAACTTTTTTAATTTTTGTCCTAGAAAAATGCGTCTAAAGAAGAAGTTGTTTGTTTTTGTTCAAATTGTCAGGAAAAAAGTGAAAAACACTTTAAAAATAAAATGGTGAAAAGTTACCGAAAACTCAAATTTCAAAATTTAAAAATGTCGGTTTTTTTGGAATAAGCACTGTAACTTTTTTTATTTTTGTCCTAGAAAAATGCGTCTAAAGAAGAAGTTGTTTGTTTTTGTTCAAATTGTCAGGAAAAAAGTGAAAAACACTTTTAAAATAAAATGGTGAAAAGTTACCGAAAACTCAAATTTCAAAATGTCGGTGTTTTTGGAAAAAGGTCTGTAACTTTTTTAATTTTTGTCCTAGAAAAATGCGTCTAAAGAAGAAGTTGTTTGTTTTTGTTCAAATTGTCATGAAAAAAGTGAAAAACACTTTTAAAATAAAATGGTGAAAAGTTACCGAAAACTCAAATTTCAAAATGAAAAAATGTCAGTGTTTTTGGAAAAAGGTCTGTAACTTTTTTAATTTTTGTCCTAGAAAAATGCGTCTAAAGAAGAAGTTGTTTGTTTTTGTTCAAATTGTCAGGAAAAAAGTGAAAAACACTTTAAAAATAAAATGGTGAAAAGTTACCGAAAATTCAAATTTCAAAATGAAAAAATGTCGGTGTTTTTGGAAAAAGGTCTGTAACTTTTTTAATTTTTGTCCTAGAAAAATGCGTCTAAAGAAGAAGTTGTTTGTTTTTGTACAAATTGTCAGGAAAAAAGTGAAAAACACTTTTAAAATAAAATGGTGAAAAGTTACCGAAAACTCAAATTTCAAAATGAAAAAATGTCGGTGTTTTTGGAAAAAGGTCTGTAACTTTTTTAATTTTTGTCCTAGAAAAATGCGTCTAAAGAAGAAGTTGTTTGTTTTTGTTCAAATTGTCAGGAAAAAAGTGAAAAACGCTTTAAAAATAAATTGGTGAAAAGTTACCGAAAACTCAAATTTCAAAATTTAAAAATGTCGGTGTTTTTGGAAAAAGGTCTGTAACTTTTTTAATTTTTGTCCTAGAAAAATGCGTCTAAAGAAGAAGTTGTTTGTTTTTGTTCAAATTGTCAGGAAAAAAGTGAAAAACACTTTTAAAATAAAATGGTGAAAAGTTACCGAAAACTCAAATTTCAAAATTTAAAAATGTCGGTGTTTTTGGAAAAAGGTCTGTAACTTTTTAAATTTTTGTCCTAGAAAAATGCGTCTAAAGAAGAAGTTGTTTGTTTTTGTTCAAATTGTCAGGAAAAAAGTGAAAAACACTTTAAAAATAAAATGGTGAAAAGTTACCGAAAACTCAAATTTCAAAATGAAAAAATGTCAGTGTTTTTGGAAAAAGGTCTGTAACTTTTTTAATTTTTGTCCTAGAAAAATGCGTCTAAAGAAGAAGTTGTTTGTTTTTGTTCAAATTGTCAGAAAAGAAGTGAAAAACACTTTAAAAATAAAATGGTGAAAAGTTACCGAAAACTCAAATTTCAAAATTTAAAAATGTCGGTGTTTTTGGAAAAAGGTCTGTAACTTTTTTAATTTTTGTCCTAGAAAAATGCGTCTAAAGAAGAAGTTGTTTGTTTTTGTTCAAATTGTCAGGAAAAAAGTGAAAAACATTTTAAAAATAAAATGGTGAAAAGTTACCGAAAACTCAAATTTCAAAATGAAAAAATGTCAGTGTTTTTGGAAAAAGGTCTGTAACTTTTTTAATTTTTGTCCTAGAAAAATGCGTCTAAAGAAGAAGTTGTTTGTTTTTGTTCAAATTGTCAGGAAAAAAGTGAAAAACACTTTAAAAATAAAATGGTGAAAAGTTACCGAAAACTCAAATTTCAAAATGAAAAAATGTCGGTGTTTTTGGAAAAAGGTCTGTAACTTTTTTAATTTTTGTCCTAGAAAAATGCGTCTAAAGAAGAAGTTGTTTGTTTTTGTTCAAATTGTCAGGAAAAAAGTGAAAAACACTTTTAAAATAAAATGGTGAAAAGTTACCGAAAACTCAAATTTCAAAATGAAAAAATGTCGGTGTTTTTGGAAAAAGGTCTGTAACTTTTTTAATTTTTGTCCTAGAAAAATGCGTCTAAAGAAGAAGTTGTTTGTTTTTGTTCAAATTGTCAGGAAAAAAGTGAAAAACGCTTTAAAAATAAATTGGTGAAAAGTTACCGAAAACTCAAATTTCAAAATTTAAAAATGTCGGTGTTTTTGGAAAAAGGTCTGTAACTTTTTTAATTTTTGTCCTAGAAAAATGCGTCTAAAGAAGAAGTTGTTTGTTTTTGTTCAAATTGTCAGCAAAAAGTGAAAAACACTTTAAAAATAAAATGGTGAAAAGTTACCGAAAATTCAAATTTCAAAATGAAAAAATGTCGGTGTTTTTGGAAAAAGGTCTGTAACTTTTTTAATTTTTGTCCTAGAAAAATGCGTCTAAAGAAGAAGTTGTTTGTTTTTGTTCAAATTGTCAGGAAAAAAGTGAAAAACACTTTTAAAATAAAATGGTGAAAAGTTACCGAAAACTCAAATTTCAAAATGAAAAAATGTCGGTGTTTTTGGAAAAAGGTCTGTAACTTTTTTAATTTTTGTCCTAGAAAAATGCGTCTAAAGAAGAAGTTGTTTGTTTTTGTTCAAATTGTCAGGAAAAAAGTGAAAAACACTTTAAAAATAAAATGGTGAAAAGTTACCGAAAATTCAAATTTCAAAATGAAAAAATGTCGGTGTTTTTGGAAAAAGGTCTGTAACTTTTTTAATTTTTGTCCTAGAAAAATGCGTCTAAAGAAGAAGTTGTTTGTTTTTGTTCAAATTGTCAGGAAAAAAGTGAAAAACACTTTTAAAATAAAATGGTGAAAAGTTACCGAAAACTCAAAATTCAAAATGAAAAAATGTCGGTGTTTTTGGAAAAAGGTCTGTAACTTTTTTAATTTTTGTCCTAGAAAAATGCGTCTAAAGAAGAAGTTGTTTGTTTTTGTTCAAATTGTCAGGAAAAAAGTGAAAAACACTTTTAAAATAAAATGGTGAAAAGTTACCGAAAACTCAAATTTCAAAATTTAAAAATGTCGGTGTTTTTGGAAAAAGGTCTGTAACTTTTTTAATTTTTGTCCTAGAAAAATGCGTCTAAAGAAGAAGTTGTTTGTTTTTGTTCAAATTGTCAGGAAAAAAGTGAAAAACACTTTAAAAATAGAATGGTGAAAAGTTACCGAAAACTCAAATTTCAAAATGAAAAAATTTCGGTGTTTTTGGAAAAAGGTCTGTAACTTTTTTAATTTTTGTCCTAGAAAAATGCGTCTAAAGAAGAAGTTGTTTGTTTTTGTTCAAATTGTCAGGAAAAAAGTGAAAAACACTTTTAAAATAAAATGGTGAAAAGTTACCGAAAACTCAAATTTCAAAAATTAAAAATGTCGGTGTTTTTGGAAAAAGGTCTGTAACTTTTTTAATTTTTGTCCTAGAAAAATGCGTCTAAAGAAGAAGTTGTTTGTTTTTGTTCAAATTGTCAGGAAAAAAGTGAAAAACACTTTAAAAATAAAATGGTGAAAAGTTACCGAAAACTCAAATTTCAAAATGAAAAAATGTCGGTGTTTTTGGAAAAAGGTCTGTAACTTTTTTAATTTTTGTCCTAGAAAAATGCGTCTAAAGAAGAAGTTGTTTGTTTTTGTTCAAATTGTCAGGAAAAAAGTGAAAAACACTTTAAAAATAAAATGGTGAAAAGTTACCGAAAATTCAAATTTCAAAATGAAAAAATGTCGGTGTTTTTGGAAAAAGGTCTGTAACTTTTTTAATTTTTGTCCTAGAAAAATGCGTCTAAAGAAGAAGTTGTTTGTTTTTGTTCAAATTGTCAGGAAAAAAGTGAAAAAACATTTAAAAATAAAATGGTGAAAAGTTACCGAAAACTCAAATTTCAAAATTTAAAAATGTCGGTGTTTTTGGAAAAAGGTCTGTAACTTTTTTAATTTTTGTCCTAGAAAAATGCGTCTAAAGAAGAAGTTGTTTGTTTTTGTTCAAATTGTCAGGAAAAAAGTGAAAAACACTTTTAAAATAAAATGGTGAAAAGTTACCGAAAACTCAAATTTCAAAATGAAAAAATGTCGGTGTTTTTGGAAAAAGGTCTGTAACTTTTTTAATTTTTGTCCTAGAAAAATGCGTCTAAAGAAGAAGTTGTTTGTTTTTGTTCAAATTGTCAGGAAAAAAGTGAAAAACACTTTAAAAATAAAATGGTGAAAAGTTACCGAAAACTCAAATTTCAAAATTTAAAAATGTCGGTGTTTTTGGAAAAAGGTCTGTAACTTTTTTAATTTTTGTCCTAGAAAAATGCGTCTAAAGAAGAAGTTGTTTGTTTTTGTTCAAATTGTCAGGAAAAAAGTGAAAAACACTTTAAAAATAAAATGGTGAAAAGTTACCGAAAACTCAAATTTCAAAATGAAAAAATGTCGGTGTTTTTGGAAAAAGGTCTGTAACTTTTTTAATTTTTGTCCTAGAAAAATGCGTCTAAAGAAGAAGTTGTTTGTTTTTGTTCAAATTGTCAGGAAAAAAGTGAAAAACACTTTAAAAATAAAATGGTGAAAAGTTACCGAAAACTCAAATTTCAAAATTTAAAAATGTCGGTGTTTTTGGAAAAAGGTCTGTAACTTTTTTTATTTTTGTCCTAGAAAAATGCGTCTAAAGAAGAAGTTGTTTGTTTTTGTTCAAATTGTCAGGAAAAAAGTGAAAAACAGTTTTAAAATAAAATGGTGAAAAGTTACCGAAAACTCAAATTTCAAAATGAAAAAATGTCGGTGTTTTTGGAAAAAGGTCTGTAACTTTTTTAATTTTTGTCCTAGAAAAATGCGTCTAAAGAAGAAGTTGTTTGTTTTTGTTCAAATTGTCAGGAAAAAAGTGAAAAACACTTTTAAAATAAAATGGTGAAAAGTTACCGAAAACTCAAATTTCAAAATTTAAAAATGTCGGTGTTTTTGGAAAAAGGTCTGTAACTTTTTTAATTTTTGTCCTAGAAAAATGCGTCTAAAGAAGAAGTTGTTTGTTTTTGTTCAAATTGTCAGGAAAAAAGTGAAAAACACTTTAAAAATAAAATGGTGAAAAGTTACCGAAAATTCAAATTTCAAAATGAAAAAATGTCGGTGTTTTTGGAAAAAGGTCTGTAACTTTTTTAATTTTTGTCCTAGAAAAATGCGTCTAAAGAAGAAGTTGTTTGTTTTTGTTCAAATTGTCAGGAAAAAAGTGAAAAACACTTTTAAAATAAAATGGTGAAAAGTTACCGAAAACTCAAATTTCAAAATGAAAAAATGTCGGTGTTTTTGGAAAAAGGTCTGTAACTTTTTTAATTTTTGTCCTAGAAAAATGCGTCTAAAGAAGAAGTTGTTTGTTTTTGTTCAAATTGTCAGGAAAAAAGTGAAAAACACTTTAAAAATAAAATGGTGAAAAGTTACCGAAAACTCAAATTTCAAAATGAAAAAATGTCGGTGTTTTTGGAAAAAGGTCTGTAACTTTTTTAATTTTTGTCCTAGAAAAATGCGTCTAAAGAAGAAGTTGTTTGTTTTTGTTCAAATTGTCAGGAAAAAAGTGAAAAACACTTTTAAAAATAAAATGGTGAAAAGTTACCGAAAATTCAAATTTCAAAATGAAAAAATGTCGGTGTTTTTGGAAAAAGGTCTGTAACTTTTTTAATTTTTGTCCTAGAAAAATGCGTCTAAAGAAGAAGTTGTTTGTTTTTGTTCAAATTGTCAGCAAAAAGTGAAAAACACTTTTAAAATAAAATGGTGAAAAGTTACCGAAAATTCAAATTTCAAAATGAAAAAATGTCGGTGTTTTTGGAAAAAAGGTCTGTAACTTTTTTAATTTTTGTCCTAGAAAAATGCGTCTAAAGAAGAAGTTGTTTGTTTTTGTTCCAGTTGTCAGGAAAAAAAGTGAAAAACACTTTTAAAATAAAATGGTGAAAAGTTACCGAAAACTCAAATTTCAAAATGAAAAAATGTCGGTGTTTTTGGAAAAAGGTCTGTAACTTTTTTAATTTTTGTCCTAGAAAAATGCGTCTAAAGAAGAAGTTGTTTGTTTTTGTTCAAATTGTCAGGAAAAAAGTGAAAAACACTTTTAAAATAAAATGGTGAAAAGTTACCGAAAACTCAAATTTCAAAATAAAAAATGTCGGTGTTTTTGGAAAAAGGTCTGTAACTTTTTTAATTTTTGTCCTAGAAAAATGCGTCTAAAGAAGAAGTTGTTTGTTTTTGTTCAAATTGTCAGGAAAAAAGTGAAAAACACTTTTAAAATAAAATGGTGAAAAGTTACCGAAAATTCAAATTTCAAAATGAAAAAATGTCGGTGTTTTTGGAAAAAGGTCTGTAACTTTTTTAATTTTTGTCCTAGAAAAATGCGTCTAAAGAAGAAGTTGTTTGTTTTTGTTCAAATTGTCAGAAAAAAAGTGAAAGACACTTTTAAAAATAAAATGGTGAAAAGTTACCGAAAATTCAAATTTCAAAATGAAAAAATGTCGGTGTTTTTGGAAAAAGGTCTGTAACTTTTTTAATTTTTGTCCTAGAAAAATGCGTCTAAAGAAGAAGTTGTTTGTTTTTGTTCAAATTGTCAGGAAAAAAGTGAAAAACACTTTTAAAATAAAATGGTGAAAAGTTACCGAAAACTCAAATTTCAAAAGTAAAAAATGTCGGTGTTTTTGGAAAAAGGTCTGTAACTTTTTTAATTTTTGTCCTAGAAAAATGCGTCTAAAGAAGAAGTTGTTTGTTTTTGTTCAAATTGTCAGGAAAAAAGTGAAAAACACTTTTAAAATAAAATGGTGAAAAGTTACCGAAAACTCAAATTTCAAAATGAAAAAATGTCGGTGTTTTTGGAAAAAGGTCTGTAACTTTTTTAATTTTTGTCCTAGAAAAATGCGTCTAAAGAAGAAGTTGTTTGTTTTTGTTCAAATTGTCAGGAAAAAAGTGAAAAACACTTTAAAAATAAAATGGTGAAAAGTTACCGAAAACTCAAATTTCAAAATGAAAAAATGTCGGTGTTTTTGGAAAAAGGTCTGTAACTTTTTTAATTTTTGTCCTAGAAAAATGCGTCTAAAGAAGAAGTTGTTTGTTTTTGTTCAAATTGTCAGGAAAAAAGTGAAAAACACTTTAAAAATAAAATGGTGAAAAGTTACCGAAAACTCAAATTTCAAAATGAAAAAATGTCGGTGTTTTTGGAAAAAGGTCTGTAACTTTTTTAATTTTTGTCCTAGAAAAATGCGTCTAAAGAAGAAGTTGTTTGTTTTTGTTCAAATTGTCAGGAAAAAAGTGAAAAACACTTTAAAAATAAAATGGTGAAAAGTTACCGAAAACTCAAATTTCAAAATGAAAAAATGTCGGTGTTTTTGGAAAAAGGTCTGTAACTTTTTTAATTTTTGTCCTAGAAAAATGCGTCTAAAGAAGAAGTTGTTTGTTTTTGTTCAAATTGTCAGGAAAAAAGTGAAAAACACTTTAAAAATAAAATGGTGAAAAGTTACCGAAAACTCAAATTTCAAAATTTAAAAATGTCGGTGTTTTTGGAAAAAGGTCTGTAACTTTTTTAATTTTTGTCCTAGAAAAATGCGTCTAAAGAAGAAGTTGTTTGTTTTTGTTCAAATTGTCAGGAAAAAAGTGAAAAACACTTTTAAAATAAAATGGTGAAAAGTTACCGAAAACTCAAATTTCAAAATGAAAAAATGTCGGTGTTTTTGGAAAAAGGTCTGTAACTTTTTTAATTTTTGTCCTAGAAAAATGCGTCTAAAGAAGAAGTTGTTTGTTTTTGTTCAAATTGTCAGGAAAAAAGTGAAAAACACTTTTAAAATAAAATGGTGAAAAGTTACCGAAAACTCAAATTTCAAAATGAAAAAATGTCGGTGTTTTTGGAAAAAGGTCTGTAACTTTTTTAATTTTTGTCCTAGAAAAATGCGTCTAAAGAAGAAGTTGTTTGTTTTTGTTCAAATTGTCAGGAAAAAAGTGAAAAACACTTTAAAAATAAAATGGTGAAAAGTTACCGAAAACTCAAATTTCAAAATGAAAAAATGTCGGTGTTTTTGGAAAAAGGTCTGTAACTTTTTTAATTTTTGTCCTAGAAAAATGCGTCTAAAGAAGAAGTTGTTTGTTTTTGTTCAAATTGTCAGGAAAAAAGTGAAAAACACTTTAAAAATAAAATGGTGAAAAGTTACCGAAAACTCAAATTTCAAAATGAAAAAATGTCGGTGTTTTTGGAAAAAGGTCTGTAACTTTTTTAATTTTTGTCCTAGAAAAATGCGTCTAAAGAAGAAGTTGTTTGTTTTTGTTCAAATTGTCAGGAAAAAAGTGAAAAACACTTTAAAAATAAAATGGTGAAAAGTTACCGAAAACTCAAATTTCAAAATGAAAAAATGTCGGTGTTTTTGGAAAAAGGTCTGTAACTTTTTTAATTTTTGTCCTAGAAAAATGCGTCTAAAGAAGAAGTTGTTTGTTTTTGTTCAAATTGTCAGGAAAAAAGTGAAAAACACTTTAAAAATAAAATGGTGAAAAGTTACCGAAAACTCAAATTTCAAAATGAAAAAATGTCGGTGTTTTTGGAAAAAGGTCTGTAACTTTTTTAATTTTTGTCCTAGAAAAATGCGTCTAAAGAAGAAGTTGTTTGTTTTTGTTCAAATTGTCAGGAAAAAAGTGAAAAACACTTTTAAAATAAAATGGTGAAAAGTTACCGAAAACTCAAATTTCAAAATTTAAAAATGTCGGTGTTTTTGGAAAAAGGTCTGTAACTTTTTTAATTTTTGTCCTAGAAAAATGCGTCTAAAGAAGAAGTTGTTTGTTTTTGTTCAAATTGTCAGGAAAAAAGTGAAAAACACTTTAAAAATAAAATGGTGAAAAGTTACCGAAAACTCAAATTTCAAAATGAAAAAATGTCGGTGTTTTTGGAAAAAGGTCTGTAACTTTTTTAATTTTTGTCCTAGAAAAATGCGTCTAAAGAAGAAGTTGTTTGTTTTTGTTCAAATTGTCAGGAAAAAAGTGAAAAACACTTTAAAAATAAAATGGTGAAAAGTTACCGAAAACTCAAATTTCAAAATTTAAAAATGTCGGTGTTTTTGGAAAAAGGTCTGTAACTTTTTTAATTTTTGTCCTAGAAAAATGCGTCTAAAGAAGAAGTTGTTTGTTTTTGTTCAAATTGTCAGGAAAAAAGTGAAAAACACTTTTAAAATAAAATGGTGAAAAGTTACCGAAAACTCAAATTTCAAAATGAAAAAATGTCGGTGTTTTTGGAAAAAGGTCTGTAACTTTTTTAATTTTTGTCCTAGAAAAATGCGTCTAAAGAAGAAGTTGTTTGTTTTTGTTCAAATTGTCAGGAAAAAAGTGAAAAACACTTTTAAAAATAAAATGGTGAAAAGTTACCGAAAACTCAAATTTCAAAATTTAAAAA